>JBBGBA010000088.1:0-237884 GCA_038088335.1 Mesorhabditis sp. LJ9110
AGAAAACCCCCAAAACTCACAATTGCTTATATGGATAGCAAATTCCCAGATAGCGCTCGACAGTGAAGGCTGTGATGGATAGCACGGAAGCCGTCAGAGCGAAATATGGCAGAAAAGCGAATATCGAGCATCCAATCGACCCAAACAGATGCCACTGCCCTTCTGAATCGTTATTTTAATTTTTCATTCTTTATGGATCATGTGATCATTTTAACTATTTTTAGCTCTTTCTGGACAAATGGCTTTTTAATTACCTAAATGTAGCAACATCATTTCGCTTGGTAACGTAGCGATGAAAAACATTGCATCGGCAATAGCCAGCGAGACGAGGTAGCAATTTGTCGTGCTCACCTGGAAATTGGCTCATTGTATGGTTCAAAACAAATTAGAAAAATTGCTAAAATCCCGACAACTCGAAAAAAAATCGGAGACCCGGCGCTAAAAGACCTACCATGCCTTTGACGGTATATACAACAATGATAACCATCAAATTGCCGACCACTCCAATCAAACCAAGAGTCACAAAGAGAAATGTGATCAGAATACGGGTAGAGAGTGGATAATAGGGTTCTTCAGAGGCCAGCAGGAGATCTTCGAGGGCATCTGTTGGAAAATGGAGGGTGGCCGAGGCAGCCCCCGACTCGATTGACACGTTCATTGTAAGTGGCTGGAATTGAGCTTTGTTATGCCGAAAAAAAGATAATTGCTACACGAAAAGAAAAAATATAAATTTTGAGGCAGAACACGAGGGTAGCCTGATGTTCAAAGAAAGCCATTACATGATAAATTAGTCACTTTATAAGTTAAACGTGTTAAATGTCAAACAATAACACCACTTCCCACTTTCCGGGGGTCAAAAGTCAATACCATGTGATTATTTTGTGTATTGGGGGAGGGGGGGGGGGTTGACTGGGTGTTGGATAGTAGTGTTTGAGGGAGGGATCAAAGAAAAGAGGTCCCATCAGGTGCCCTCCATCCGCTTCAACCCAAATAATATCGAATGGCGGGCTGATCACTGTTCCAATTGTCCCCCAGGAAATCATAAATATTTTGGTTGAAATGGCTTGAGAAGTCACCAGGGTCCTGAATAAATGGCGAACTAGGGGTGCTATGGATTTTTCTGACTGAGTGGTCCTTTAGTACACGAAATCGAAAAACTTCTAAAAATCATCAGCCTAGTAAGGTACCAATTCAGTGACCCGCAAGGTCACTGAATTTTAATTTGGTCAAAATCGCCGTTTTTGCTCCGTTCTTTCCTATTGGGTAAGTCAACTCACCAACAACGTAGAAAAATGGATCATAATTTATTGCTAATTGCTTTTCATTAAAGATTATCACCTATTTCAATTTATTTTTCAACCTAAAAATTTCAGTGACTTTCGGCACAAGTTGATTTCCGATCGTAAAGATGTTTTGGCAAAAACCCCCTGGGCCAATCCGCCCTATTCCATTCCCATTTTTGGTGTGGAGGAGAGAAAGAGAGGGCAATCCGAAAAAGCAAAAGTCAATTAAAGGGAGGGTGAAGGAGGGATGTGAGGGGCCATCCATTCTATCACATCCACCATTTGGCACGGTTGAGGCTCACAAAAACACATAGCAGATATATGGGAGAGGCGAGGGAGGGGGAGAGAGAAAGAGAGAGAGAGAGAGAGAGAGAGAGAGAGAGAGAGAGAGCGAGAGAGAGAAGACATTTTTTAGTTGGGAGCAGGGTTGTTCGCGGACGGACGCGGATGGTCTGGGACGGGGACGCGTCCCCGTCCGCTCATTTACATAAATTTTAGTGGACGGACGGGGACGCGTCCCGGACGGACTTTTTGTAAAACCTTTGGTAGGGTCTGGTTTTTAGCACGTCTTCTTGTACATGGCAACCTACTGTCCAGTAAAATCAAATTCACCGCAAAACCTGCAAAATTATTGTGAATTTCCTGGTTTTCATTTTAAGATCACCATGAATTAATTTGCATCTCGGACGCGCGGACGCTCCCCGTCCCCGTCGGCCAGGCGTCCGTCCCGTCCGTCCGGGACGCGTCCGCGTCCGTCCGCAAAATTTTATGCTAAGGACGGGACGCGTCCCGTCCCGGACGCGGACGGACGCGGACCGGACTCAAAATGAACAACCCTGGTAGGGAGTGTCTAACTCTCAATTGGCCACGTGGGGGATTCACATTGCAATTAAAGTGGAGTAGCGGGGCAAAAGTGGTGAGACGCAAAATTATTCATCAGATTGCGTTGCAATTTAGAAGCGAAAGGCAGAAAAGGTGAAACAGAAAAATGCGAATAAATAGTATGCGCTTCAGACAAGTGGTCTGTGAGCAGTGGTTTCGAGGAAATTTCAGGGCCTAAACTTGGATTCTAAGGTGTCGACCGGGTTGACTGGCTGAATTTGTCTGTGGTGTGAAAATGGGAAAAGCCTAGCAACATCCCGAAGAAACCTAGGAAATTCAGGTCGGCCATTTTTGGGTGCGCCAAAAAGTGAGATGTCCAGGGGGTAAGCAGCAGACAGACGAACAGACCAAAATACGGAAAAACTGACATACAAACAGCCAAACAAATGAATTTTCGGTGATCCCGCATACAGATTAGGTTACGCGATATAATTCAAAGGTTTTCGGGAGCTAGCAATTAAGAAAAGTATCATTTCGCTAAACTGTCATCAAGAATCGATTACGCAACCCAATTAAAATGTTTTCTGCCTCGCCGAGCCTCAGAAATGGCTGGCAAATAGGGGGTTGATGGGTAATCTGTTGCTCAAACAATTCCCCCTTCTCCTCATGGCTTCTTCCCTTTTTGTCTCTCCTCCCTTCTGACGGTCGAAAATCCGACAAAACGAACAGCTTCTCCTCCCTTTTCTTGTCCTCAATTCTAGCCAGTTGACACGACAAGCAAGCAATGAACGAAAGAAGGGCAACGTCATTTCCCACGACACAACCTGCAAACTCGAAAGAACCCGGCGGTGCTCAGGAGCGTCATATTTTTTGGAAAAAAAAACAGCTTGGATCTGATAACTGGAACCTATCGAATACCTTCAAATAAAAATCAATCCGAAATAATGGCATCTATTTGGATTTTGATTCAGTGACCCGGGCACGATGGGGCCGGCCATCTCAAAAAAACTCGAAGGAAGGGGGACGTGGACAGGCCATCATATTTTTCGAGAAAACACAATTTGGATCTGCTAATGGCTTACAGAAAGTCTAAACAGATAGTAGGAATCAATAAAAAAATTACATTTCAAAAATATATCTAGCTGAGTTTTAAATCAGTACCCTAACTCGATAGCTTCGCGTTCGCGATTATCGGAAGGCAGTCTGGGTCGTCTTTTTTTCTAAAACTTCTGAATCTTTTTAAACTTCTAAATGAAAGTCAAAAAGAAATTTAGAAATATAAATAAATATTTTCAACTTACGGAATCCAGAATCGGTGGCCCTACCCCCAGAGCACAGATCAAACCCTTTTCCAGGATTTTAAAAAATGATAAATTCTGGAAAGGACTGATGTTCTGAGATTTGGAGAGAGAGAGAGAGAGAGAGAGAGAGAGAGAGAGAGGGAGAGAGAAGAGAGAAAGACAGACGGACAGACAGAAACGAGAAAAAACGGATTTCCGTTACTTATGCGATTGGCGTCACATGTGTTAGGTGGGAGGGATCGAGGAGAAAATCCTTTTCAATTCGCCCTCTTCAAAGTGAAGGGGCACTTGTGGATCCTATTTTAGGGCTAACTGCATGCCAGTGCATACGTTTTTCAACGTTAGGCCTTGACACGTGACAGTTTGCAGTTTCCGCACACAAAAAAAATCAAAATTACCCTTAAATGGCAAAAATAAAAGAGATTTGACGCTTTGCTGGTTGCTAAAAAAACACCTAAAAAACTGTCGAAGTTGGCGAAAGAAAAGAAGATCTTATGTTTTAAGGCACTTGTTGTTTGCCAGTAAATTTTGGCCCAAAGCCGAGGAATGGCCCTGCGGCACCTCACTTTTTGTGCCAATTTGGCCCCCAAATAATGGGCAATCTTGGCTGCTTCGAGTGGATCACGCGGTCTTTGACCCCTATGGAGACCAGATAAAGATTTTTGAAATAAATCAGGGGGCTAGCTGGGTGGTCGCGGATTTAAAACCTGACAGAATACATTTTGAAACGTGTCGAAGTAACCCATTGACTACACTTTAGCAATACGAGTTAAAAAAGAAGTTGCGAACGGGGAAACGGGCCCTCTACTTTTGAAGGGTGAAACGGGCAGGAAGCCCTCCCGGCGATTCAATTTCGCTGCACACTTCTGGAGAGCAAAGAAAAGTTTCTGCTAAGTATCCTGGTGAGCAAGCTGGTTAGGGATTATGTTTATAAGATATTGAACTAATTCAGTGACCTCTAGGGTGACTGAAACGAAATTCAGTTACCCGCTGAGAAGCTTGTCCAATTCAGTGACCTTGAAGGTCACTGAATTCCCGATTGACTAAAAAACTTGCCTCAAGTGCAGTTAACGTAATTTTCATGGCGATATACAGCCAGTAGAACGAAAGCCCAAATCGCAACGTCTGGCTCGTGATTTTCCAGAAAATTATGAGGCGTTTTTCAAAGGGCGGTCCCACGGTTCTAATTATCCGAAAAGCTGGAGTGAGAACTCATCTGAGAGGTCTTTGAAATGAAGAGAACAGAGATTGGGATGGAGAACAACTCATGACAAATGACGGGAAGGAGATCGAGCTGGAGGGGAGGACGAATTATGGGAATGGCCTCAAGGAGGAGGAGAGGAAGTGGAAGGGGAGGAGGAGGACATTTAGACCACGCGGGATCATAATGAACTGCGGGTGGGGGAGGGGAAGGTAGGAAGAAAAAAAATGAATGAAAAGCTGTCAGATGGATTGCAGCGGGCATTTTGAATTTTGGAACAGTTAAATTGGCGGTCAGGGGCCGGTCAGGGTAGAATGATTTTTGGCTTAGGGAATTAGACTGAATGACAACTCGACTCCGTGGCATCCAGTTGACGTTCTAAAGCCAGTACCAGATAATCTGCAAGTCAGACAAACGATAGAAGTGGACTCTGGATTGAGCTGTGGCAATCTAGCCGGCTCTTCCCACGACTCGACACAATCCCATGGATTTTTGGAAGAGAAGGGGGACAGGAAGGGGATATCCAATCCCCCCTTCTATACCCAGAGAGATGTGTGCAACTCTCGGAAAGGCATACACTACCCCCTTCTCTTTCTCTATCTCTATCGAAATATATGCCCGCAGGGGGAGATTGAAATGAGGGCAAACAAAAACCATACGTCAAGTTCAGAGGAGGCGGAGGAGGGTCACTGATTTGAATTTCGTTGCAAATTGCAGGAAAAGTCTTGATTTTTCATGGTTAGATAGATTGACGATCAACTTATCAACTTACAAAATATAAATTTCTAATGTCCGTCCGTCAGTCCAGGAATTCAGCCAAATCCTGCATTCAAATTCAAAATTCAAATTGTGGGGGATAAGGGCCAGCGCTGGTCAACTTACAAAATTGTAATCGATCCTACCTTATATAATTTTGGCGTGTAACTGTGTGTGTGTGGATGTCACTTTCGAGACCCGATTTGAGGGCCTTCCCGTGCATAAAATGCTCTAATTCTCCGTCACTTGGGGAAAGCGACCCTTCTGTTTCCAAAGGCGCTTTCAGAATTTTGATAAAATCCAAGTTTACAAAGTTAAAGCCGGTTTTACTCATTTTTGGGGGTAATTTGCATAATGTGAAAAATAGAAATTTCTTCATTCTTGCAAGTTGCACGCGCGCGTGTGGTGGGCCGCGGGAGGGAGTCCGTAGGACCCGAGCTATCGGAAAGTCAGGTTACAGTATTATGAAAAAATGCTTGACATAATACGGAAATTGTGTAACAATATGCAGGTCAAGCCAAAATAATCGTAAGAAAAGCCATTTATAGATAAACGATGACGAGACTACCAGTGGCCCCCAGCTAGAGTGTCCGCTTTTTTCTGGTCCGAATGAATTATTGAGAGCTCTATTCTTTTTTTTCTGGCGCGGATATGGGCCACTTGCATGGCAGTTTAAGGTTTTGCTATGAAAATGTACGAATTTGATCAATTAGAACTCTGCTAATATCCAAAATTTAAAAATGCATCCCCCTTTCAACTGAAATTTGAAATTCGTGTAGTAGTTTGTATTTTGAAGAAATGGAGAGCTGCTCAGGTGGTTCTAACAATAATAATGCGTATTATTATTCTTGTAGGTGAAAATAATGCGTAATTTGGAGTTTTACGGCCGGAAATGGGCTATTTGGAGGCCAGAAAAACACGATATTAAAAAATGAGCGATGGTTGGGAGAAAACGAGGAAAAGAAGAGGAGCCCGCTCACGGCTGCCCTACATCAAAACATCTACTCGATTCCGGAAATTCGAGAACGCAAAAAACGAACTTAACGCGCTAAAAAGCCCAGTGAAAAAGGCCGATTTACGTATCGTAATTGATTGAAGGAATAAGGAACAAAAGCTATTTTTGCATGCTGTAATTACGTTATTTTTACCAATTTATCTAATCTGACGACTGTAGACTTCCCTCAGACTGTCCGAGGGTTGGGAAAATACGTAGAAAGGGGGAAGTGACGGCCTAGGGGGAGGGAGGGGGGGGGGGGGGGCAAGTGGGGGGCCCATTCCCGAATGTCCATTTGATGGCCGCCAATCTGAGCCCTCGGCCAAGGGGGATAAGGGAATTGGTCAAAATGGGCTCAGTTTGGCCGTCTGTCCGTTGGTTTTTCGGTATGTCTATCTGTCTGCCCAACTTCCAGGGATTTTGGATGTTTTCCAGCTAAATCCAAATAATTTAGTGACCTACCTACCTTTGTTTGTCTATTCGTCTCTTTACCTAACTGTCTTCATATATTTTGGGTATGCCAGGAAAATCAAATTCATTTACCTACATGGCAGGCAATTTTCCCCTTTGCCTATATTCGGGAGAGTTATATGCCCAAACATTTTTCGTATGTCAGTTTGTCTATCGTCTGTCTATCTGTCCATCTCTTGCCCCTTTACCCCCTGTAACTGAACCCTCGCGTATAATTCGCTCATCTATTATACCGCCCCGCTGCTCTTCCATACCCTATTTTCGCTCTTCGTTTTTCCTCTCTAGTCCAACCCAAAAATTGAACCATCAATTCTGCATACACGAAACAGCTAAATGGAGGGCATAAAATCAAATAAAAATGAGTTATCTTGCAAAAGAAAAATATTGAAATTCAGGAATTCAGTGACCCTGATTGGCCGCCATAAAGTGGACATTAACAACATCTCCAGGGGAATTGCCCCAATCGTATTGCAAAACAACGACAGGGTCAGAATCGTGGTTGGGCACCAAATAGACTGTCGAATGGCCGATCTGTAAAGTGAGGAGGCTCATATTACCGACAATCGACTTTTTGCACGGCAGAAAGAACGGTACTCGAGAAAAAGTGAACACTTCGGGAGTTTTGGACGAGAACACGCGCAGAAAAAGGACGGGAAGTACGCAGAAACTAGAGTATCTGGATATCTGGCTGTCGCACCCTCTCTCTCTCTCTCTCTCTCTCTCTCTCTCTCTCTAAATGTCAACAACTCTATCGCTAGAAAACCTTGGTTCGTTCAAAAGTCGAGTGGAACGGTTTTCAGGATCTGTTACCCACTCTTGCCAAATCAGTTAACCTGTCCTAAAAACCCCCTACAGTACCCCAAAATCTCCCGAATTTCCGTCAGAATGCAAACTGACGCCAATAGAATTCATCCGTAGCGCGGGGATCCCCCGAAAAATTCAGATGAAGAAGTTGGCCTGCAAGATTGAAAAAAAAGAACGCGGGACCTTTTGAGTGAAAAGATGGCGGGTCTTCCTGGCTGTTTCCATTTCCTTTCGGCTTTTTCCTTGGCGTTGGTCAAGATTTTCTGAAAAGAATTGGCAACGAGCCTGCGGGGGAAAACCGACTTCTCGGTCTTATTCGTCTTCTTCTCTTCTCGACTTCTCGGTCTTACCCACTAGATTCTAGCTAGCGAAAAAGGTTCCGCAACGCTCCGATTGGCGCACAGAATGGCACAGGGGTGTAGGGGAATTCATTTTCCTAACTGACGGTCAAGGCACTAGAAAATGAGAAAAACAGTAAGCAGTAACTTAAAATAAAAATTATGAATTTTTTTATTAAAGGGCTGCCGACGGCATGTGTCGATCCCCCCCCCCATCAGCAAATTGGCAAGTAGCCAACAGGGGAGAGAGCGCGCCCAGGGGAGAGGCGCAGAGACATTTTCTTTCCAGCGCGTAACCGATTGACTATGCCGTCGGCATCCCTTTAATAAATTTGAAATTCAAACATTTCGTAAACTGGCAAACCTAATTAAATCCTATAAAATACTACAAATATTTCATAATTTATATAAAAACATCGGGTTCAATTTTTCGAATGGCAGCTAACCGAAAAAAGGTGGGTGGACCCGTAATTATCGCCATCTTCTGCAATTTTCAATTTCCCTTTCCGAACGACCGAAATTATGCAGTAATGGCAAAAATGGCAACAGTGGAGGGCCGATCGGCTTTTCCGACCGGAAACCAGCTCAGGGTAGTTATAGAATCAGCTCAAAAATTCATTATAGCCTAACTGGCTAGCTACATAGCAATCCACCGAAGGTCAACCCGCTTCGAAAACTTGGAGCTTCTAAAAATTCAGAATTTTTGAAAGGAGGATCTTTTGTCTTCAACTTGGGTAGGGCAGCTCGACCACCCTCCAGACAAACAATTTCTTTTTTCGAGGGGGGAAGGGTTGGAGATGACCTTTCTGGAGGGGAAGTTTGGGAATTGGAAGCAGATAGGAAGGCAGAGAGAGAGACAGACAGACAGACAGACAGACAGAATTAAATTTTAATAAATTAAACCGATTGCAAAAGAGAAAACCAGACAAATTGACAGATAGAGAGACGACCTGACGAACACACAGACAGATACAAGAAAAAACCAATTGGATTCTCCTAATTACCCGGAAATTTTTTTCACGCAAAGCAGAAAAAACAACAGGAAGTAGGCTGCATTTGCAACCTCCAGTGCAATTTGATAATTCAGCGGCCCGAGCAGATTTACCGGCAGATTTGCAGAAATTACCGAGAAGATATTATTGTTATTGTAACTGAATGCCAATATACCTATATCTAGAGTTATAAATGGTTAAGGCGAAGGGCAGAGAATATTTCGAGAGTATTCATGGAACACCTGGAATTAGGTTTGCAGTTGGTGATTTCAGTTACCCTCAGTTTTGTAAGGAAATTAAGTTTTGCTTTCCTTACATTTCAGTACATCCCTAAAACTGGCCAAAATTGTAGCAAAAATTTCTACAGGGTGTCCCAAAAAAAAACACCCCCTCGGCATTTGGCCGTCTTCTATCGGATCGGGGCCAAATTTTGACTAGTGATGGGGACCCATAAAAACTATGTGCAGCCGAATTTTTTAAGCAAAATACTATAAAACAAAAAAGTTATCGCTAAAAAACTGCTTTTTGGGAAACGCTAGTACCGATTTTTCGCTATGTTTTCGCAATTCGTATGCCGATTTTGAGTAATTTTCCTAAAAATCGTCATTTTCGGGTCCGTTTCTGTTCGTTTTGATAATCTAAATTGATGAAAACTCCCGTTTTTGACGTAATTTTCGTCTAATCCATCAAAATCCTAGTGAAATCGGCAAAATAAACCTTAATTTTAATATAAATTTTTTGTCTTACAATATTTTGCGTCGAAAATTCGGCTGCACATAGTTTTTATGGGTCCCCATCACTGGTAAAAATTTGGCCCCGATCCGATAGAAGACGGCCAAATGCCGGGGGGGGGCTTTTTTTTGGGACACCCTGTATATTTAAACTCCAAACCTAAAAATAGAAGTTTAAAGGGACCGGCAACCCAGTTCCGTGACCCAGCTGGGTGCCCAGAGCCCAAAAAATTGATGAAATTTTCGTACAGCGATTTTATCTTTTGTGGGTCGGTGGGCAAAAATCCGCACAATTTGGCTGATATCTCATCTGTAGCCCGATCCCGGGATTTCACAAAAAATATTTGTATCTCCGATCCGCCGAGAAAAAGCTCGGAAATCAGCCCTCATTTTTGAGAGGGGAGGGGGGTCTGTTACAGGGAGATCAGCAAATAGAGATCACTAGAGATGTCCTTCTTCCAAAATACACCTAACGACATGAAGAGAGAGAGAGAGAAAGAGACAGAGAGAGAGAGAGAGAGAGAGAGAGAGAGAGAGAGAGAAAGGGAAGGACAGTAAATAGAAGCAAAACAAGGGCGAAGGCTTTGATGTCAATGATTTACCTTGTCTGATGTGTCATAGAGATGTGGAGGCGTATGATTACGCACGATACGGACGGAAATAGGGCCCATCGAGGGTGGATCGAGTGATGGATCGGGTAACTGCATTCCAGGCCACAAACTACACAGAGTACCAAAGGTGAAGCTCTCGAAAAAGTTACGTTCAGCTAGGCCGCAAACGCTCAAAAATTACCAATTGCATAAGTATACAGTAAGTATATGACATTTTATCGATGAATGCTCGCCAACTGGCCGGAAACACTTAAAAATCGCTAATTTCGTAATGATACAGTAAGGTGGTCACCAGAATAAAAATACAGTTACGAACAAGGTAACTGAAGGGCCGACTACAAACAAGAGTGGGTATCAAAGGAAAACCAGAGATCCGATGGACTTTTCCGGTTCGTTACAGGACAGCTAGACCGGAACTCCTGAAAAATCGTCCAAAACAAAACTAGACAGTAATCTGACTACCAGACAACCCAATAAACAGAGTGAATCCCCTGAGGGCATGCCAATTAGTTAAACTGCCACCCAAATAACCAAGTGAAATAATGTTCTGGTTTCTAATTTTTCGGAGTTTCCGGTGGATGCCAACTGACATCCAGAAACGGATGGGGATGGCGGATTGGGGACGGGAAACGAACCCGAAACGAGATAGGGGGCCTCATACGGCTTTTGGGGGATACAGGTGACCAAATATTTGAACGAAATTTGGAAGGGAATGGAAACGAGGAAGAGAAGGGAGGAGATATGGATGGAATGACTGACTGGTGGACAAATTACGGGATTCGCGGATGAAACCAAGAATCGCAGAGGGGAAAGTACGGGATTCGGCAAATTGGATCGATTTGGACTCATTTTGGATGACAAATATATAGGAAAAGTTCAGAGCCATCAGATTCGAGAATTTTGGAACTTTGGAATTCAGTGACCCTCGAGGGTAACTGAGATTTTGAATCTCGGCGAAATAGCTAGAAAGTTAAAATTTGGGTGAAAATACCGTATCATAAACAGGAAAAGCATTTTGTTTAGCACACGGACAATGAGATCGAGGGAGAGAGAGAGAGAGCGAAAGAGAGAGCGAGAGAGTGACGAGTCAGCTCGCGGAAAAGCGCTTCCGATTCCGCGCAGCTCCTAACGACGACTCGGATTGCATACACCCTCTCAATAAAAGTTCATCAAAACTGAGTCCCGGAGTCAGATTTCAGGCGCCGGAAAAGACGAAGCAGCATCACGCGGGTGATGACAGCATTTTCATAATCGAGAGTGGGGTTTGGTCGAGGAACTTTGGGTCCGGAAGTGGGCCGGAAACCCGAATAAATGATAGGGTATGTCTTGCTGGCTAACTTTGAAGCTTACTACGACACTTTAGTGATGATTAAACTAGCGTAGTCGAATATTTGAACCAGTGACCAAGGGTCAGTAAATAGCGTAATCTAATGTCCAAATCAGTGACCAGGAAAGGTCACTGAATTGCAGCAATTCAAATAAGGCCGATTTGCATCGCAAACAGATCTAGACAGCTTTGTGGCTAGACACTTTGAATAGAGGTGACGTTTAAAAGCTTTAAAAGCCCGGATTACGGTATCGAAACCACCTGATCGAGATGGACAAGAGTCTCGGGGCCACATCCCCCACTCCCTCATCCCATTTCGTGTCTCTCATTTGCGAGCCCCCTTCCCTTCCCATTCCCATTTTCTGTGTAATTTGGAGGGCACTGGACACTCGATCCACACCACATCAAAAGCCGCCTCTTCTCTTCTCGATCGACTGAATATACTGACTCATCCAACACATAAAGCAGATCCAATTCGGGGTTTGATTTAGCTGCATGGTTTTTGGGATGAGTCAACTGATAGTCAGTTGATGGGAGCTTATGCCTTTTTGAGGTATAGCGGATCAGTTACTTCTATGTTTTCCTTGTCCTTTTTCTTTGAAATCCTATGTTCTATGCCCAACCTTTTCGGGGCTCAAAAAGCAAAAGCCATGCCGCGGGCGGGCGGGCGTCGAACCCGGGACCCCCGTTTTGTAGGCGAGGATGCTATCCATTAGGCCATAGTGGCAAGCCGTCGGGCGGGATGGGGACGCCACAAGGGGGGAAATGTGTGCGAATTTTGTGTGGCACTGGCGCCTCATTGCCACACAAAATCGCCACGTCATTTGTACTGCCCGGAATACATAACTATATATTTGTCACCAAAACTTTGGGTATCCCTTTAACTGATTGATTTTGCTAATTTTTGGACATTCTGACCTGCATGTAATGAAAAACTACAGTAGATTTGAAGCTTACTGGCCAGAAAGGAGAATTTAATCCGTAATTTTTTAAATAACTAACTTGCTTACAAACCACCATTTTCTCTCGTCAAATTGCCATTGCCCAACCGGTGATCCAGTCAAAAAGCCCCCTCCCACCCCTCTTTAGCCTCTGAAAAGGTGGCATAAGGTGTATTGCGTACTGATGGGGGACAAGTGCATATTAGCGAATAAGGGGGATCCGATTACGCAATACCACAATACGGCCACATGCTGGGCATTCAGGGGCAGACAGATAGACTGACTGGCAGACAGAGAGACACCATATGAATTCCGCGATAATCCAATTGACTTGGGGCACCGTTTCGCTTGCCAAAGAGGATTCCGGCCAGCTGGCAGCTGGGGAGGGTCACTGAATTCGAAATTTCAAATCTCGTTTTGGAATTTAAATTTTCTAGGCTTATCGTGTCGAGGACCAACCTGTTTGCAAGAAATTCTACATTAAAACGTATTTCAAACATATTTAAAAAAGGTTTTAAGCATTTAAACTGGCAATCGCTGAGGTCACTGAATTAAACTTATTAAACCCAGTGCCGGGTTTTAATTTTTTTTGTCTTGTCGCGCGAGTCACCGTAATTTTCGCCAGACAACTTTAAAACGCGAGAAGCTATTAAAGTGCAGCTAATTGGCTTTCAGGCCAATTAGTTTACAATTTTTGGAATCAATTGAATTTAAAATGTAGTAATAATTAAATAAATCGCTTTAAGCGAAATTTGCAGACTGAACAGATTGGCCGGGTTAATGTCGTGGGTGCAGTGACCCCCGGAGGGCCAATAGCAGGAAATGACGGCCATAAATTACTGGAAGGCAGGTACGCGGCTGCTCTCTTCTCCACGCAACCAACACTCCTACTAATCAACTCGACCCGCGGGCGACAATTGGTCGAAATTGTTATTGATGCGGGTGATGTTTCCCAACTGGAAGATTGAGATGCTATTTATAGAATTTATTCGTCTGTTTGTCTGTCTGTGTGACAGTTTGTCTACCTGTCTGTCTTGTCATGCCTTCAGGGCCTAGCTCGGTTTTTAAGGTGAAATTCCGCTTCTTGACATCGAATTGGGCGGAAACCCAATTCAGTTACCCTACTGTCTGTCGCTCTGTGCTCGTTTGTCAGTTTGCGTGTCTTTTGTCTCTCCTGTAAGACACCCAAGCTTTTAGACGGTCATTTGGCTGCCTGGCATCCAAACATCCATTGACCCTACCGCCTATCTGCCTCTGAAAGCATCGATTCTGAAAGCCAACCAGGTTATTAGACACAAAATCCGGCTCCTGCCGCTAAATTCCCGAAAAATACGATCCATTTATCCTCCTCTAATCCCCTCAGATTTTCGCGCATTTGGGTAAAGATTTTGGATTTGCGGGCAGTCACAAATCACCCGACAACTCTTCTTCCATTCCTTCTGTCCTCTAGGGAAAGCAATCAAATTAGCATAAAATGGGGAAGATCGCTGCGGGACCCTCGGCTGGGTGTTGAATGGGATACAGTAAACTCACTAGGAGAGAGAGAGAGACCGATAGAGAGGGACAGACAGACAGAGAGAGAGAGAGAGAGAGAGAGAGAGAGAGAGAGAGAGAGGGAATGATTTGCGACAGCCAGGTGACAATGGGCATCCCATTTACCGTTAGACCCACGCCAACCCAACCAATCCCATTCCATTCGACACCCGGTTTTGAGAAAAAGTTTGGATGAAACGAGCCGAAAAACCCCGGGGCAACTTTCAGGGGGCAGGGTTGTCGGCCGGAGGCCAGTTTACACAACATGAAACAATATTCCGTAATGTGTTGTGGTTTATGGTTTTTAGCAGGAAGAGGTAACTGAAACTAGAAGAGCCAATTTTAAAAACTACCGCAACTCAAACTACTCACAACTAAATTTACCGCATATGCCATATCCTACCTTATATAATTTTGGCGTGTATCTTTGTGTGTGTGTGTGGATGTCACTTTGGAGGCCCGATTTGAGGGCCTTCCCGTGGATAAAATGCCCTAATTTTCCGTCACCAGGGGGAATCGACCCTCCTCTTCCCGATGGCGTTCTCAGAATTTCGATAAAATACATGTTTACAAAGTTAAAGCCGGTTTTATTCATTTTTGGGGGTACCTGAGGGCTAATTTGCATAAAGTGAAAAAAGAAATGTCCTCATTCTTGCGAGTTGCACGCGCGCGTGTGGTCTGTGTGGGGGTCCGCAGGACCCGAGCTATCGGAAAGTCAAATTTCTCATGCAGAGGCCGCAATCCAGCGCCCAGGGCCCGCGAAGCGGGTTTTGGGCGCTGGTGTACCGATAATTGGTCCAGTTTATCGTTTTTAAGACGAGGTAATTAAAATTCGGAAAGTCTGGCTCTCAGTTTGCATTTCCGAATTGAGGTTGCGATAATTTGGTGGTTTGTAGATTTTTTTGTTTGTAGTTTGGAGCCCACCGTAATGCCATTTGGTGTAACTCGTAGCTTATAAGACCGGGTAACTGAAGAAACGTTTATTGGATGCCAGTGGAATTTTGAAAAAAATTGGTAAGTGGTTGGCAGATAGAAAAACCCGTGCAAAGTATTGAAAGTGTGAAATACAGTTAAATCGATTGGCAGATAAAATAGCTAAATGCCAAATATACCATTCTGCCAGTTACAGTAACCAATAAAAAAACCAATTTTAAAAAATTTAGTTGGAAATTGAGGTGTTTGTAGAGCAGATAGGACAAAGACACGGATGCCCTAATGCCTTACGACATGGAAATGAAGTGAGAACGGGGAGATACGGTATAAAGGGGAATGATTTGAATGGGAATGGAGAAGAGAGAAGCTGAGAGGGAAGAGAAGAAGAAGGGAGAGGGAGAGAGTGAGGTGGAGAAGAATGTCCATTCGAGATGAGCGATTCTGATTGAGAGCAGAGGGGTGACTGGAAAGCACCGTATTAATATGATTCAAAATTAAAATTTTTAAAAGTAAGAAAAGTTTGGTAAAAATGCGATCAAAATTCATTGGCCCTTTTCAAAAACCGACTAAGACTTAATGATTTTCCACAAAAATAGCATAAGTTTTAAAACTTTCAAAAAAGGGCTTAAAACTTAGTAATCTTTGTCTAAAAACTTCTCAAATATTCAATAATTTTTTTCAAGCTGGCCAAAAAATCAGTGACTTTTCTAAAAATGCAAAAGATCAGTGACCTCTTTCAGTGCATCGATTTTTATGCAGTGAGAAAAATAAGTTCCCGTTTTAAAATTCTAATTGTCAGACATTAACCGCTACCGTAATCCTCAAATTCGGCACTTTGGCTGGTGGTGGTTGGAGGCCGGGTGGGACGTCCTCTTTTCCGGATTCGGGCTGAAATTCCGCAATTAGCCATGGTAGCCATTTTTCCTCAAAAATTTCTGCTAGCCACCCTGCCAGTTAATTAAAATAAGCTAAAAAATGTTAGCTGTTTCCCAAGGAACTCTGCTAGCTCGCTTTGAAAGTTGAAAGTTTCACCTACCGTACTGGCACCTCGGAGCTTCTCGTTTTCACCCGCCAAGCGTTCATTGATTTTCATAAGCTGCCGGATTCTAAAATTAGCGTTTTCGGTTTTAGCTGGGTATTTGTAGTTTGTAGCTTGGTTTTTAACTGTAAAAAACCTACCGATTAGCAGCCAAAATCAGCGTGTTGATTTTGCTCAAACGCCTTCCGCCCGGGCCTTCCTAAAAACAAGTTTTTCATAGCGCAATTCGATAGTCTGGATGCCAGTTAGAGAATTTTAGCGGATTCTGTATCCTACAGTACCCTAAATTACAGGGAAAATCATCAAAAAGTGCCTGGCCTTCCAAGCTAATATTGCGATTTTCATCGCGTCATTGGATGGCCTGAACGCCAGAAAGAAATATCATGTTTTAATGCTTAATTGAATAGGCTGTCTGTCAGCTAATCGAGCTCTACTATTTTGGTACGCTACAGTACCCTTAACGTACCGTGTACACCTTCGGAAGGCAACTCCTCAAATCATCGAGTGCATCGTTCAAATCATGCATCCGCTTCCTCTCTCTCGAATTTATCGAAGTCCGTAGTACGTTTTGCTCCTAGATACGCGGGGTTACTGTCAGTCAAGTTTTAGCCAATTTAAAATGCCTAAAAACCGACCTCTTCATTCAACCCTTCCATCCTTCTCTTGGCCTCACTGGCCGAATTCTTCCTCCGAACGTACGGCTCGAAGTCGTCGTCGCCGAGCAGCGCCTGAAAAAAAAATGATTGATTACGGTGGATAGGGCAACAGTTAATGAATTAAAGGGACCGGTCAGGCATAGATACGGATTTTAGATGAATAGAAATGCACAAAAAGGCAAAGAGAATCCATCGAGAAAAAATGCCTTGCCGGTCCCTTTAATTGATATTTTGGCTCACCGCCATAACACTGCTCCTGCCAGATGGAGACGGAGTCTGTTCATCAGAGCCGGAGGAGGACATCCTCAAAAAATCATTGACGTAAGGATACGGTAGCTGAGGGGCGAGGCCACTGAATTGAATTTGGTAAAATTAACGTAATTAACTAAAAAAAATACGCCACTGGCTAGCTTTCAAGACAGTTTAGCTATCAAGTCAGTGCCTAGCTTTCCAAGCTAAATAGCCTAGCTGCTAAACAATAAGAAGGAAATCGTACTAAAAATATTTACATAGGGATACGGTAGGGTAACTGAATCGAATTTTACGAAATCACGGTCAAATTACCAAAAAAAAAAGAAAAGTGAAAAGTAGTGGCATATTCCAGTTAGGCCAACACCCAAAAATCCGCCTCAATACTATTGCCATACTACCGTATGCCAGTCAAAATGCTGTCCAACAGCCAGAAAGACGGTTCAAAAGTCGCCCCCTTGGCTAGACTCCGCCCCTTTATCCGCTCCTTGACTCCTCCCCCAGCCTGTCATTTGTATTGTTGTGTAGTAGTAATTGTGGGTTTTAGAGGGCGGATGAGTCAAGGGGCCAGTAATCCCCTGTCTGTCAGTCAGTTAGTGCTCTCTATTCAATACAATGAGATAACCATAGAACTATGGGACCCAGTGGGCCCTAAGAAGACACAAGGGGAGGGCCCTATGCCCCATACAAAAAGATTAGGACATTAAGGATCGGAGCCCTGAGAAAAGGTCAATTCTACAAATTATAGGGTTGGAGTGGGGACGGACATCTGTTGGTACGGGGGGATAGCAGAGAGAATTTGGGAACGGGAAAGTCTGAACTGGCTGGAAAGTGAACTTATACAGGCCTTTAGGCGACTAGAAACGGCCATGACTCAACTTTTGAATTCAGTAACCCCAGGGTAACTGAATTTTTCCCGGCTTTGGGCAAGCTAGCAAAGACCATTTGTGGAAGGAATCGATTGCTTGCTAACCAACTAGCATTCTAGAACGAAGGGCAAGCTATCAAAGATCCTTTCGGGAATAGCAAACACCAGTGAGGATAAACCCAAATCACTTACCCTAGGGTAACTGAATTTTTTTCGGGCTCTGGGCAAGCTAGCAAAGACCTTTTGCGGAAGCAATCAACTAACCGTCCGCCAATTTAAACTTTCTGGCAAGGCAAGCTAGCAACCACAATTTGCGCACTGGCAAAGATCATTTTTAGGAATAATCTAATTCAGTTACCTTAAGGTCACTGAATTCTCCCAATGCCCCTGGCAGGCTAGCAGCCTTCCCTAGAGGCTAAATAAGGAGTTTGAATCCTAAAAGGTGCAGCTGGCTACCGTACCCTGCCGTGACACCAAAAAGTTGCAGATCATGGGGATTGAAGGGGGTAGGTGTGGGGCAAGGGGACTGATCCGGCGTGTAATCCCCCCATTCACAATTAGGTGTTGAAAATGAGGGGGCAGATGGAGGAGAGGGATAAGGAAGCGAGAGAGAGAGAGAGAGAGAGAGAGAGAGAGAGAGAGAGAGAGACCGGATATATCGAGGGCATGCCGTCTTTTGGTATTTGAATGGCAACCGGAAAACGTCTAAAAATTCTTTTAAAGGGACTTGCAAGTGAAAATTTTGAATTTTTCTATAGATTCCGGTTGGCTGCTGACCAGATACAGAATTGAGCTATATATTTTCACTTCCTAGCCCCTTTAAATCAACCAAAAAATGGCTAGATTTGAATAACCATCGAAAAACGGCAAAAAAGTGTTTTACAGGGACTCATAAGTGAAAAATTTCCAGTTATTCTATAGGATGAAGTTCTCGCTTGCCAGATCGCATTTCGAGAAAGATCTCGGGGCTCCCCAGTGCCTTTAAATGCATCAAAAATCGCTGGGTTCAAATATCGATCGAAAAAAGTCTAAAACCGTTTTTAAAGGGACTGAAAAGTCCGAATTTCTATTTTTCGAAAGAATTAGGATGGCTGCCTGCCAGAACAAAGATAAGCTATATATCATGACTTCCGAAGCTCTTTAAACCCAGCAACATTGGATTGTTATGATGCCAACCAGCACGGGCCTCTAATAAACAAGAGTATCGGATGAATATTGAGAGTATATGGATAGGGGCTAATTAGAGGGTGATACAGTAGAAAGCTAAGGACAGAAATATGTGCTGATAGACAGTAGAGAGAATTTAGGGGGGATGGGGGCATCTGGCAAAGATCACTGCGGGATATCAAGTGGTCGGAACACTTGACCAATTAGCACTATGACACGGCTGGCCAAGGAGGGGGGAGGGGGATCGACAGATTGCCCCTGGCCACACCTGCGGCAGTCAACTAGCAAGAAAATACTAATATAAACCTGAAAGGAGGATAAATATGTCTGGAAAAAGATAAGAGGAAAGTTTGGAAACGTCCCTGAATCACAGATCGCCTAAAACCGCCGAAATGACGACTACAACAACTGGAAATTTTGGATTAATGGACAGATTCAACGTCTTTGCAAAAATCCGTTATTTTTGGCAGGCACTTATATAATTTTAAGCGTTTTAGAGGCTTTTTTAATTTCCAGGAAGCCGCGCTAAAAGATCTTCCGCAACGCTCCAACGAACGTTTGAACGCGCAGTGGTGTCAGACGGAGCTGGGGAAACGGGATGTTCAATTTTGGCATTTTTGAAAAATTCTTTTTGCTTGAACTTTCTATACTTTTTCAGCTTTATTTTTGTTTTAAGTAGAGTCGAAACGCGTGTGTTCGCTTTTTTGTGGGCTTTGAGCAGTGGGGGGAGTTTCGAAACTCGCTGTCCTTAAGTCCTTAGCGCGCTGAAAATCGCTTTCTGGGGCCTGCAAGCGGTTTTTAGATGGATTTTTCGTTGAAGATCTTGCTAATAATTGGAAATACCGCATAAAACGCGTTTTAAAAGCTTTGTTCGGTGGCTAGATGCTCGAAATAAGCCTAAAAATGGCTTTACTTCGCGATTTTCCAGATTTCTATAATTTTTGACGTAAGTAAAGTGTAGCTTCTTTGTTATGAGATCCATCTGGCTATGTATCTGCTCTTTTTATCAATATTTCCATTTTCTGTAACTTTTTATGCGTAAAAAAACCCTATTTTCAGCCGTTCTCTCCAGCCATGATCACGGACCATCAGCTGCACTTGACGGTGAACGCGATCGGGGTTGCCGTCTTTGCCCTCGTCGTCTACTATCACTGGCTCATTTCGAGGAACAAGATTGAATGAGAAGAGGAGCATCAGAAGGAGGAGGAGGAGAAGTCTCGATGAATCGCCCTCATCTCCACAAATCGTCTAAATCACCTACAAATCGACGTCTCTCATCTTGTGCTCCATCTCCAGAAATGGCCATTCCTCGCTGCAAAACGAATTCCAACGATTTTATTGCGATTTTTGTGTGTTTTTACGTGTCAAATTGAGCTTGTAGATTTTTTGGCCTAAAAATTGAATTTTCTTGATTTTTTAGCCTAGAGCAGCTAGAATTTTGTTGTTTTTCGAGTCTTTAGAATTTCTGGCCTAAAATCTCTCAAAATTTCCTCGTTTTTCTCAGCAAATCTGTGCATATCTTTTTCCTGCGACTTTTTGCCTAAAATCACCCTGAATCGCTTCGTTTTGCCTGTTTCCCCCTTAAAAATGTGTTTCTAACTTTTTCTCTATGTTCCTCTGTGTCTCTCAATTTCTCCTGTTCTCTAATCGCTCGATTTTCTGGTGGATTTCGGTTGTATAAATACTTTTCCAGCCTCTCACCATGGCCTACGCGCAGCACTGGGACCTGAATGAGCATGAGGAGAAGAGCGAGAAGGAGCTGCAGCTCGAGCAGATGTATCAGCACATTCTCGACGCCAAGCAGAAACGGGTTAACAAGGTATATTTTAGCGTTTAAAAACTATTTCTTGTTTCCAGGATAGAATGAAGCGTGTAGCCGTTGGCCCTCTACTCGCCCAGCTGAGGAATAGTTGTAAGAAATTTCAGTATTTTTATATCTACACTTTTTAGCCTCGAACCCCGAGCTGGGCGATGAAAATCAGAACAAACCCGCAGCGGCACCGAGAACCCCGGTTCAACAGCGAAGCTTCATGATGGGTAAGGGGGTTTTTGGCCTAGAATCGCTGATTTAGGCCAAAAAAAATGGCCAGAAAATCTTAAACATACGGTTTTAAAATCATATGTTGTTTTTACGGTTTTACTGGCCTAAATTTAGTCCAGGAAATCGCAAAAATATATAGTTAACGTTTTACCGTATTTTTTTGTGATTTTATTGAGCTAAATCTAGTCGATAAACGCGTATTCAGCTAGAAAATACAGTATTTTGAATTTTAGCGATTCTTAGACTATTTTAAAATAATTTTTGATTACTAAATACTCTATAAACTTTATTCTGTCGAAATTTAGGTCAGAAAATCGACAAAAATCCATGTTATCTCTATTTTTAGCGCCCAACTTTGGCCCCCTGGACGTGCTGGTGAAAGAGGAAATGGTGCGCCACTCGATTCTCGACAAACCATGGCTATTGGAACAGGTTAGAAAATTTAGCTTATTTTTATATTATTTTAGGTGTACGAAACGGCGGCTGCTCCTCCCCATCCCATCGATATCCCATCCATTCAACGGCTTGTCCGGCAAAAGATGCCACGCTGTAAGGTGAGGAAAAATCTCGATTTTTCGCCTAATTTAGTGATACTAAATTAAAGTAAATTTTTTTCAAGTTTTTCGATAAATTTCCTTGCATTTCCTGGGCTTTTCGTTACTGTAGAAAATTCAATGGTTGTTAGAACCGTTAAATCGTTGCATTAGACATTTTTAAGGTCACAAATATCGTCTTTTTAAGCGTTTTTGGGCCAGATAGCAATAGATCGATTTTCTAGACATTTCAGGCAGCGAGCGTCTCGCAAAATCATCGTTTTTTCTGACCAATTTTCGAGTTTTTCAAACCAATTACGTTCTTTTTCTCCGTTTTCAAGCTGGATAGAATCGGCGCGATTTTCTACAATTTTCACGCAGTTTTATTGAGCTTTTAAAGGTTTAATTTATTGCAATTTGAGGAAAATTTTTATGGCCTTGAATTTTGTATTTTTAAAGTTTTTGCTTTTAGTTTTTTGGGCCGTAAAACAGTAATTTTCGATATTTTCCAACTTTAATCAATCCGATTTTTTAGATCTGCCGGAACCGTTTCGGGGAGCGATTCCTGATCGAGGTCCATATGAAGGAATGCCATCCAGAATACTATGAAGAATATGTCTATGAAATGGAGAAGACGGCATTCGATCAGAGAAAAGAAGAAATGGAGAGGAATAGAGTGGAAGAGATTCTCTTTGGAGGGTTCATTCCCCCCGAAGACTCCTACCAGGCCGAGAAGATGGAGTATCAAGTCGATGAGTGCGTATTGTTCAATTGATTACGGCATGAAATTAGTCTTCGGAATCAGGGGGAAAATGTTTAATCTTTTACGCCATGTAATTACGTTTGAATTGGCTAATATTAATTTTAGGAGGTTATTCAATTACGACACTTATATCACATGGCAGGGGTGGGCAAGGTAGGTAGATCTGCAAAATGGGGACTGCCGGGATTTTGGTGGCGGGGCAGGGACTGCCGGGAGGGCGGGGGGAAGACGGCGCGGAGCGCCAGAAAAAATTTGAGATTTTTAACAATTCAACATTGCAGGTCACAAGTTTTCATCGGGAAAACGGAAAGAAGCATTTGTTTGAATATTTGAATTATTGCATGTAATAAGCATTGGGGGCTCTTGGGTACTCAGTAAATTGTAGAATCGAACATGGAACCATATCCTGCATACCCAACCGGCTGTCCGTCCTCGAGACATTTTGGGGGTTTTAAATGAAAAGTGCCTTTTTAAGGGTTTTTCCGGATTAATTCCGGAATACGATGATTGCAGCTATGGGAGCGGTATCAAATTGTAGAGCTTGTTATTCCACATCGAACCATACCTCACACGGCCCACCGGCAGTCCGACTTCATGGACATGTTGGGCTGCTAGACCGGAAAACCTGGGTTTTTCGATGTTTTTCCGGCATAATTCCGGAATACGGTAATTTGAGGGCCTGAAAGTGGCACCAGATTATAGATCTCATCATTGTGCGTCGAACCATACCCTACATGTCCTTTTGGCAGTCCGAGTTCGAGGAAATGTTGGACTGCCGGTTTTGAACCCGCATCTGCAAAATGAAAAAAAACGGGTTTTTGAGGACCGGGTCGCGACCCTTTAGGGCCCATATCTCGGGGCAATAGCGCACCGGGACGGTAGATAGCTCATTTTGTAGCTCAGGCTTGGGGCTATCTGGTGGTGTATCAGTCTTCTTAAGGAAACGTAGGAGGCCGGAGATCCTGGACTGCCGAGTTTGAGGCCATTTTGCAGGAGCACATTTTACGAGTTTCTTCTAAAAATCATATCTCGATAATTTCTCGATAAATTTGGCTCAAATTTTTGGAGGAGATGGACCGTAAGCTGTTCTATTGAAGGCATACAAAAGCGAAGCGTCGGCAGTCCGATTTAGGAAAAAGCGTTTACATTTGCAGACATTTTGCAGACGCGGGTTCAAATCCGGCAGTCCAACATTTCCTCGAAGTCGGACTGCCAAAAGGACATGTAGGGTATGGTTCGACGCGCAATGATGAGATCTATAATCTAGTGCCACTTTCAGGCCCTCAAATTACCGTATTCCGGAATTATGCCGGAAAAACCTTGAAAAACCAGGTTTCCGGTCCGGCAGTCCAACATGTCCATGAAGTCGGACTGCCGGTGGGCCTTGTGAGGTATGGTTCGACGCGCAATGACGAGATCTACAATTGGGTGCCACTCTCAGGCCCTCAAATTACCGTATTCCGGAATTATGCCGGAAAACATCGAAAACTAGTTTTCCGTTCCGTCAGTCCAACATGTCATGAAGTCGGACTGCCGAAGGGTCATCTTGGGTATGGTTCGGCGCGCAATGACGATATCTACAATCTGGTGTCACTTTCAGCGTGAAAAATTAACATATTACGAAAATAGAGCGGAAACCCCTATAAAATAACCCTATTTCCATATATCCGTTCGAACAGCTCACAGATAACGGACTGCCGACGGGACATATAGGGTATGGGTCGACGCGGAACAATGAGATCCACAATTTTGCGTCACTCCCAGACCGTGAAAGTCCTTGGAATCTATCTAATTGCGCCATCAAATGGTAACCCAAGTATGGCGGCGTAGCCGTCCGCCAAAATCGCTTTTCCTTTCCAAAATGGACTGCCGGACTCCCGGAAAATGGACTGCCGGGATTTCGCCGCTGCAAAACCTTGCCCACCCCTGTCACATGGTGTTAGCGATGGTCTAGGGTTTTTCGAAGGTCTCAATCGATTACGATATGTTTTTCGCTTATACAGGTTTTGCGATGCGATTCAGCAGATTACGGTTTTTAGTGGAGTTTTAATGGGTTATGACCTATTTTTCGAAGATTTTTATCGATTACGCGAGGTGTTTGTCAGTCGAAATTATCAGATGACGATATTTAGTGAGGTTTAATCGATTATGCCATATTTTTCGCTTGTTTTGATCGCTCTCGACACGTAAAATTCTCTTTTTTTTCAGCATCCCCCTTCCCGGAGAGCTAGACATTGAGGGAAAGGCGTCTCGATTCGTCGACAAATGGGGATCCATCTTCCCGAAGAAGATCAGGACCAAGAAGAAGGTTCCGTATTTTTAGAGATTTTTTTTATGTTTTAGGTCTCCCCTCAATGCCCCCGTTGTGACAAGCGATTGAGGAATGATTCGTCCCTCAAGAAGCATATCATCAAGAAACATCCCGATGTCATCAATTTCACGCAATGCAGCCAGTGTTTTAAGGTATTGTTTTGAAGCCGGGTCTATTTTAAACGTTCAAGAAAAATTGGCTGAATTCAAGCCTGTCGCGTTAAATTTTGAAATTCCAGAATTTAACCAATTAAAATGTTACGCTGAATTTATGATTGTATTTTTAATGTTGATTAAAAAGACATATTTAAAATATTTTATGCTCTGTCGTACTCACTAAATTCTCTATCTCATCTTCCCTTTAAAATGCAAATTTTGGGGCTTATGCTGATTTTAAAGGCGCGTTGACAGCTGGAAAACTCGAAAAATTGTATTCTCTACGTCACACTCCCTTTAAAAAATTCTAGACAAATTGATGCCGTTTTACCTTCTTTTTTCCAGGTGTTCGGCACTGCATCGGAGCACGAGCAGCATGATTGTGACCTGGTGAGCATTTTCCCAACTAAACTCTACAGTCCTCCTTTTTTAGTCATTCCTCTGCTTCGAGTGCACCCCAATCCGAAACCTCTACACGGCCATTCGACTCGCCACGCACAGGGCTAAATTTCACAGGGGTACGTTTGTTTTTGAGCACGAACTTTTAAAGGGAGTGTGACAGCTCATTTTTGGTTTAATATAGTTAAATTTTGCTAAAAAAACTTCGAATACTTACCATTAAATTTTCAGAAATTTCTGCATGTGCGGTAAACCCCTCCCCCCGCTAATGCCAAAGAACCTAGCTGTCATGTTCCCTTGAAAATGAAAATTGTTAAATTTTAATAAATTGAATGCATAATTCAAAAATCTTTATGAAAATTTAATTAGTCTTTACCGTCCACGAACCAAGAGGTCACGTCCCCTTTAAAATCATAGTTTTTTTAAATTGAAAGTCATTTTACTAAAATAATCATTTCAAAAATTATGTTAAATTGAGCGTTTAATTAGTGTTTTTACCGTCACCCTACCTCCCTATTTCAGGCCGCGACTCGGGTTTCAAATGCGCCGACTGCTCGCTGAGGTTCTTGACGCCTCGTAAGCTTCGGAAGCATCGAAAGATGACCCATGTCTTTACAAGAACATATCATTGCCATTTCTGTGATGAAATCTTCATCTCCGAAATAGCTGTACGTTTTGAGAAGCCTTTCGTAATTTTTGAGTTTTTAGGTGACGACCACGAGAGAATCCACACCGGTATCATCAAGTTCGAGTGCCAGATTTGTGACTATCGATGTGGAAGGTCCGTTTAGCGCCTGAAAATGGGGGCAGGCTAGCAGGGAGCTTTTGGGAATATGTTCGGAAACTACGCTAAAATTCTCTAGGAATTTCTGCTAGCTTGCCCTATTTTCTGAATATTCCAAGGCAAGCTAGCAGAAACTCGTCAGGAGTCGGAGCCAAATTTCTCTAGAAATCGTTGCAAGCTCGCCTTTACCTTTTCTAGGGCAATCTAGCAGAGATTCTTTAGGGATGGGCCCGTTCCTAAAAACCTAAAAGCTAGCAGAGATTTTTTAGGGTCGTCTAATTCTTTTTTAGGGCAATCTAGCAGAGATCCTTTAGGAATATGGCCACCCTTTTCCTAAAGGGTCTCTGCTAGCTTGCTTATCCTTCCGATTTAGATACCAAGAAATGGAGCGTCACAAACAAGAGGAACACGGATGGAGATGCGCCATTTGCAAGTGAGTCATCTCTTCTTCTCTTGACTATCTCTCTTTGCAGGGATACATTCGCCGAATGGAATGATCTGAAGAATCACACGATGCATTCCCATGGAGGATATCTCACCAACGAGGCCATGTCTTCTTGTAAGTTTTGATGCCGTATTTAACCGTCTGGAGATGCTCATCAATATCGAGCAGTTCAGCAAAAATTTTGTTTAACCTATAAAAATCTGAAATTTTTCGAATATCAAAATTCGCGATTTCTTGGATATGCCTCAATTTCCAATCCGAACTGCTTGACGGCGTTGAGCTTTTTTCGAAGGCATTTCCATGCGTTTCTCTGCTTTATTTAGCCGTCTGAAGATGCTGAACGAGGTCGAGCAGTTCAGGATAAAAATTTTGCGAAGGCTTCGAAAAGCCTAGAAATCCTTAAAATTCGAAATTTTGACATCTTTGCAGTATTTTTTACTTGATTTTGCAATATTTTTGTTATTGCCTGGCGCTTCCAAAAAAAATCCGCTGAACTGCTCGCTGTCGTTGAATTTGTCGAAATTTTTCGGTCCTGGTTTTCCTATCGTAATCGATTAAATTCTCAATTTTCGTGGCGTAATCAATCGATCCTTTTCCAGCGTACATCGAGTCTCCCCGTGTGTGGTTGATGTTCAAGGGCGAGTGAAGCAGAGAGAAGGCCGACATTTTGAAGCCGTTTCAAATTCAATTTTTTACCCTGTTTATGTTTGTTTGAATATAGATCTCTATTTTCCCCCTGTTTTGCTCTCGTTTTATCCTTGTCATGTTGATAAATTGTATGTTTTGAAAAGAAGTAAAAGAAATTTTCTAAAATCGATATTTAAACGATTTATACATTAAAAATTTAGTATTTTTATAAAATTTAAAGTTTGACGAATTGATCGCTGCCTGGGTACTCGGGAAGTTGTAGTTTGTAGTCGGAGATGAGCTTCTTCGGAACGAATCGACCACCCAAGTAGTGGGAACCCTAAAAAACAGCGTACTGAGGAAGCGATATTGTTTAGGAATTTTGCCAAAAGCCGGCAGGCTAGCAGGGATTTTTGAGGATTTTAACAAGAGCAAACTAGCAGCGATTTTTTGAGGAATTTTACGATGCGGCTATTCCTGAGCATTTTTCACGCCAACCAGCAGAAATTATTTCGGAATTTGACCAAAACGGGGAAAGCTAGCAGCGCTTTTCAGGAATTTAGGCTGGTCTACTAGCAAATATCCTTGTGGAATGAAGATTTCATGAAAACAACGCGCAGAGATTGTTTAGGAATTTTACCAAAAACGCGGCAGGCTAGCGTGGATTTTTACGCAATTTATTTGGGTCAGCTAGCAGCGATTTTTTTGGAATTTTGAGCCCAACTCGCGGAAATCGTTTAGGAATGAACGCTGGACTTGACCAAAACGTGCCAACCCTTAGCAGAGATCATTGACGAATTTTCTAGCTAGCAGTGATTAATTAGGAATTTTTACGCCAATGCGGGGCAAACTAGCAAAGGTTTCTAGGCCGATTTTGAACTGGGTAGAGGATATCGAAATAGCTAGCTAGCACAGATTTTTTGGGAATTTTAGGCGCCAAGACTCCATCAAAGCGCCGGCAATTTAGCAAATATCATTTGAGAATTCATCGGCACTCGGGCTAGCTGGCAGAGATTCTTTAGGCGCCAAAAAGTGCTCACCTCAAACTTTTCCATACACATTTTGGGTGTAGTGAGTGAGATGACGGCTGAGGGGGAGAAATGAGGGGTGTCATCACTTGGCTGGCCCTTTTCAACGTCCCATCCTAGACATTAGAATTGATAGATTATTACAGGAAATAGATACCCGATGGAATATCGATCGAAAATATCGGCCTTCCGCTCTGTTGAATTGTACGGATCATCTCATCAAATGGCTCGCGGACAGGGGGTCTAAAAATCCAGATTAAAATTTATTTAGGTAGTTTATGGACCGATTATTTATAGTCCCTAAGAAACTCTGCTAGCCTGCGCTTTAGCCTCCAGATTGTAGTTGTGCAAAATGCCGTTTGCCAACGAATTTCCGGTTTTTTCGAAGCCTTAGAAAAGCCTGTGTGATGATTTAGGTGTCGTAACCGGTTTCCTCTCCAGACTATCGCTCGGTTTTTTCCATACAGGGTGGGCAAAAAAAAAAGTACAGAGTTTGGGTCGAAATAACTCGCGAACGGTAGAGAATCGAAGGTACGTTACCATGCCAGAATGCTTAAATATGCTGGGCATGAAGATTTAACACAACTTGATTTTTTCGATTTTTGAGTACGAAACTGTACTATTGACGCTGGTTACGACCGAAAATTGTGCGTTCTTGAACGGTGGTAGAAAATTCTGATTTTTGGCCTAAAATAGTATAAATTTGTAGAAATGTAATGGCAAAATCTTAGAATTAATCGAGGTCAATTTCATTTTTTAAAAGCAAAACAATTTTCGCGATATTCCGTTATTTTTGTGCTTTGGGTCATAACTCGCTTATAACTCGCTGCCTATGGCTGATAGTTTATCAATGACCTATCCAAATATTAATCTCGGATTCCACACCAAATTCCACCACAATCTATGGTAGTTTTGTATTGCTTGCTAAAACGTGCCCCAGCGGGGTACTGTAGGTTTCGTTTTTCCCCTTTTCTCGGGGCCCTAGCTTTGATTCGGCTAAAATTTTCTGGGTTGTTAGGCAATAGTAGGGCACCTTCCTATAAATACGAAAGCGTACTATCCACAAACTTTCATGAAAAAGCCTAAAAACTGATTTTTTAATTCTGCCACAGAATCTTGTAAATTTTTTGGTCAGTTGGTCCATAAACTGCTACTATGAGTTTTAGAAAAAGATTGAAGCGATTTCATGGCAAAAACCCCACGAAAATCGCAAATTTCGGTTTTCTACAGTAACCCCCGTGGAGCGCGTTTTAGCATGCCATCACAAAATTCCATAAAGGGACGATTTTTCTATTCGAGAGCCTTCTAGAGGTGATTGTAGGACAACCTGTTAAAAATTACTGATTTTGGGTGGTAAATAACAAAGTTACGAGGCCAAGTGCAAAACAAGGCCAGAGAGCCGATTTTTGGTCCGAGTCGCCGGGGTCAATTTTCGAAATTTTAAAAATTAAAAAACGACCTGCGTCTTACGGATGCGATTATAGCTTTGATGTTATTATCTACGCTCGTCAAATTTGGGGGCAATCTGACTCATGATTATGGTGACTTTCAGCTCAAAATCGAAGATCACCTTATTTCAAAGCGACGTTTAGCAATCTTCTTAAATTTTTTGCGACGTGAAATTGCTTAAATCTTTGCATAGTTTTGTTCAAATAATAGCGCTGAATTATTGCTCAAAATATCCCTACGACTCCACCTTCCAAAATTTTTTTACGCAACCTCCAAATCGGTTTATTTCGGGTTTTGATGAATTTTCTTGGCGCCAACAGCTGGTTAAAAAAATTCATGAATAAGGCTTTAGGATGCGCTATTTAAATTATATCAAATAAAAATAAAATGATAATTTTTACAGCGCGACTAAATTTTATAAAATGGTGACAATATTCGGAAAAAAGCACGAACCAACCGTTTTGGAGGCCCTAAAAGACGCCCCTCCAAAGGGGTACGGTAGCTCGAAATTTTGTAGATGATAGATAAGCCCCAGTATTACATAGTTAAGCAAAGAAAATAGCTGAGTCCCCTTTGGCAATTTAAAAATATTTTTCTAAAAGTTCAGTTTCGTGACCTCAAAAAATCCATGACCAGGGGGTCGTTGAAAAACTCGAAAATTCATCGATCTCAAAAAATTCTTTAATATGTCTATGCGATTGTGTCAAGCCAGTAGGTATTCCACAACAACTGATTTCGAGGTTTTCGCCATAGGTTTTTCCAATATTAAAAATTTACGAAATTTCCCCATACAAAATTTCTTCCTCTATAACTTGTCAACCAGACCCTCAAAAATTCTTAAATTTTGTAGGTTTTGTCTGCTGCCGAAATTAACTTACTAATAAAAATTAGAAGCCAGCACCACAGAAACTGAGAAAAATGCAAATGAAGTTTAGCGGAACGCACATTTTTCGGGTGTCATTTGTATTGATACGTCGCCAAAATCGAAAAAATAAGTTGTGTTAAATCTTCATGCCCAGCATATTTAAGCATTCTGGCATGGTAACGTACCTTCGATTCTCAAAGATAAGCGAGATATTTCGACCCAAACTCTGTACTTTTTTTTTTGCCCACCCTGTAAAAACGCTGCTAGCCTGCCCCATCGCCAGTTTAGCGACAGTCCAAAAAAATGGTTTTATTTTCCCAAAAAATTGGGTTTTTTAGAAAAAAACTAGCCAATTTTTAACTTTTTTTTAGATGATTTAGCTGTCGTAACAGGCTGCCCATCAACTGCCAAATGTGTGAATTTGCCCCTAATCGCCCTAGATACTCAATCTACCCTCTAGTAGCATCTAGTACAGTCCACTCGATCTGATATCCATGACACTACTAATCCCCCACTAGCCGTAGTAGAGCAGCTGGCTTTCTCTGCGTCTCTCTCTCTCTCTCTCTCTCTCTCTTCAAGTACCCTCTAATACCGAGACAATAAGTGGATGTGTGAGAACCTGGCAAAACTTGGTTCTCTGCCGTTTCGCGCTAACTAGGGGTGAGCGGAAATCTTTCAGTCACCTAAGTTCCGACCTTTTTTAGAAGATTTCAGAGATTTCAGTTTTTAGTAAAAAACATACTTGAAGGAGAACCCGAAGAAAGCGTCGACAACGAATGAATATTGATCGAGTTCGTCTTTGGCCGGCAATCCTTCCTTCACTTCAATATCCATTCCTTTGCATTGTTTCACCAGTTGACCCATCAATTCATTTCGAGAGGCCTTTGGGTAGATGATCACCGGGGTGTGGCCCTGGAACGGCGAGGATTTTTAGGGAATTCCCCAACTCGATTTAGCTAGGTTAAACGAGCGTTTAGATCAGTTTTTGACGCTGAGTCCGGATAGGGACTCCATTTTGTCGGTTTTCTTTAGTTTTTGAGATCTGCCCGTTTTAGATAAGAAAATAGGATTTATATCGAATTCTCGCATCGATTTGGCTATTAACAAGCTTGTTTCAGATCAGTTTTTGGCGCTGATTCCGAATCTATACTCGATTTTTGCCAGTTTGCTTTAGCATTTGAGATTTTGGCCATTTTATAGTGTAAAAACCGAATTTTCCCTGATTTTTACATTCAGAAACCCGCAATACCTAAAAAAAAAGCTCTCTGGCCAAAATAAAGCTCAGACTCGGAATTAGCGCTGAAAAATGGTCTAGAAAATCGCATTTCTAGCGTCAAAATTCCAGATAAACCCAAATTAGGTATTATAGGCGACAAAAAGTTGCGAGATCTCAAAAAATAAAGAAAAGCGGCACAAATAAAGTAGAAATTCGGCTTTGGCGCCAAAAATGGTCTAGAAAACCGCTAAAAACTTATACTTACAAACATTTGTAGATGACGCGCACACACGAATCCATCACCACCATTATTCCCCGGGCCCCACATAGGATCAGCACTTTTCCTAGAGGAATGATTTGTTTAGATAAAAACTACGTTTTCTAACCCTTGTTCAGATCCTTAGCCCAATGATGTGCAGCCTGTGCAGATGCCAGCCCGGCCAATTCCATCAGCTGTTCCACCTTGAAGCCATACGTTGAGAACAGCTCCTCGTCGATCTTTTGCGCTTCTTCTTGCCTTGAAAATGAGGGTTTTCGCGAATTTTTAGATTGTTTTTAACGCGAAAATCCTTCGTGGTCGTGTTTAGATAGTTTATCCCCCGCTTTTTTTGGCGTTGCTAGACTTTAAAAACAATTTCATTTAGGGAAACTAGCGATTTCTAGCGAAATTAGGACTTTCTAACCAAATTCGTGCGCAAAAAACGGTTGTAGATGATCACTAGGCATTTTTCGAGCTCGTCAAAAGCGTTTTGAGCTAGAAAACGATATTAGAAAGCTTATTTTAACTTTTCTAGGCCTAAAATTACGCGTTAGAAAGCTTTTGGTCCTTTTCGAAGTGTTTTCCAGGGTTTTTCACGCCGTGTTTTGCGATTTTTCAGCTATAAAACTTAATTAGAACGTGTATTTTGATATTTCTGAGCTTTCTCGACGATTTCTAGACGTTTTTCTAGAGCGTTCGCGTCATTCATAACAGTTTTTCACCTAAAACGCCGATTTCCAAGCCTTACTTGAGATATCTGGCGGCCATCCTGGTTGACGTAGTTTTGTAGCAGAGATTCTGGAGGAGAAGTCGGCCTTCTTTGCTTGTTATATTCCTTCTAATCAATGTGGCAAATACCATCCAGTTGACTGCCAATAGAAAGAACAACAGATCGAAAACAAAAACAACTTCTTTCTCTCTCTCTCTTTTAGTGTTTTGAATTGGCGGCTGTGTAGAGTACAAACTCCATTCACCGCCCGTTTTCTCGAGGCTCCAATTGGGTGGCGGGGGGTTGGATAGAATCACGCGGGGTTTGGCTTGGCTTCGGCTTCAAAACTTGGCTTATTTTTTAGACTTTTTAGACTGACTGACGAGCTTAAGACGTGGTTTGATAGCTGCAGTCATCCTCTACAACGTCCTGTCTCAGCTCTCGGGCTCCACTCGGCGGAGCGCCAGAGTCACGCGGCGCTTGGCTTGGCTTGCTTTTTGGCTTCGAAAATAGGCTTATGTTTTAGGCTTGGAAAACTTGGATTCTTAGCTTCGTCTGCGCCCTCTTAATAATCCGGAGTCCGGATTCCGAACTATCTCGTTTTCCCGGCTTCAATCTGGCGGGCGTTGACTCGCTAGCATCGCGCGGCTTTGGGCTTGGCTTGACTGAGGTTTTAGGCTTCAAATTTGGCTTCGTTTTCAGGCTTAGAAAACTTGGCCTCGATTTTAGGCTTAGAATACTTGGATGCTGAGTTTTGCTCGATAGTTTCTATGCTAAAATCACCCAGACCACCCGGCTTAGGCTTGCTTGGCTTTTGGAACGCTGCTTCGAATGTTGGGCTTAGAAAACTTGGGTTCTTTTCCTCGCTTGGCAGTTTGTCAAGCTGATCGCTGGCCAATCGGTTGAGTCACTTTTCAGCCGGTTTTACGTTTAAATTTTAATTTTCTTTAGTCAACCACTTTCCGAGCGACTTTTTATAAGATTTTCCCTGTAGTTTAGATTCGCCTATGTCTGTCTAATCTCAATAACACATACTCTCTTGCCAAGCGGACTCAAAGATCCCTGAAACGGAATATTTAGGTTCAAAGTTCATGGTTTATCGCCGAATTGGATTAGTATATCTTGTTAATTAATTCCAAAATTATTTTAGGGGATTTTTCGTTGTTTATCACATCAGAATTGGGTTGTTATTGTGGTTTTTAGAAGAGAACGAGAAAAATGAGGGAGGGCCGCCAGATTTTGTGGGCCTCTTCTTTAGTGAAGCCATAGATGGTGCACTCATTTGTCCGTCTGTCTGTTTGTCGCTCCGTCTGTCTATCTGTCTGTCAATCTATCAATTCCACACTTTAGAAACTTCTTTTCTATTATTTTTTCGTTGCCATTCACCTTGCAAAAATTCAGTTACCCTCGATTATTTCGGTATCTCTGTTAGTCAGCTCCTAGTTTATTTGTGTGTCCATTAAACTGTCTGCCACCGAGTCCATTACCCTAAACAACTTTTCGTCTATCCGCTTCCGCTTCCTCTTCTTTCAGTCTCCATCTTCCGCCCATCTCCGTCCATCCATCGATCCTCGTTGTGGCTGTGGGTGTCCCTTTCCATCTGTCTGGCTCTCTCTCTCTGGCAGAGAGAGAGAGAGAGAGAGGCGCCTGAGGCTATAGGGGGATGGGGGGTGTGTGTGGGGGATGTCTCGCGCACTCACACCCCTCTTTTTCCTCTCTTTCTTCCCCTTCCCCTCTTTTTCCAGCCATTCCGATGGATTCTCCCTGTTTTCTCGATCAAAACAACCACTAATTTGCCTGTTTTTAGGGTTTAAAGGACTTTGTAAGTTAAATTTTTCTATGGATTTGTGTCCTGACTACCTAAAATTTAGCTAAAAATTGCGATTTTTTGTGTTTGTAGGTATTTTCTGGGCTCTGAATGTCTTTGGTTAGTCAAACTGTCTGTCAACAGAAATTTTGCGCCTTAATAATCTCTGCGGGCTTGCCAACCTATCTAAAAAAATCCAAAAATTTCGCTAAAAAAAGAGAAAAATTCGATTTTTTGCATTGAAAAACGGTGTAGTTTTAAATTAAATCTTGCTGAATTTCAGGGCACAATTTTATTTAGGTTTTGGCAGCCTTGAAACCGGAAGTGCCATTTCATTTCCTCCACCATCCCCGCCCGCAGCACCCTAGGCAATCGATATGTGTAACCAGAGACTGGGTGAGGAACACCCTTTCTCTCTCTTTTCTCTCTCTCTCTCTCTCTCTCTCTCTCTCTCTCTCTCTCTCTCTCTCTCACTCTCGCCTTCATTAATGCGTAAATCCTCATCCACCCGAAGCCCCTTCCCCTCCGTCACTTCCTGATCCCTTTAATCCGCCCTCGGTTGTATGATAGGTCAGTATGTTTTTCTGTATGTCTGTGCAATTATTATGATTCCTCTTTCTCTGGCTGCTCTCTTTTTCTATCGCTTAAAAACATTCAGACTCCCAATTATTGCATGTCGTAATTAATTAGGCGGCTGTTCATTTTGGTTTGTCTTTCTGTCGTTCCATTTGGCTGCAATTTCCCTCTGACTTACGATTTATGACTCCGCAAGGTTTCAAATTACGAGCTGGCCGGTTTTGTGAATTTTAAAGGAAGAGTGACAGCATCAGGGGGTAGGCCAGCAGAGATTCTTGAGGAATTCGGGATAATTCATGGATCGAAAGTGGCAATGACAGCAATGCTCCGAAATAGCGCTCCTTGGCTGTCAGAAGGCGCATTAATGGATTTGGAATTGTACAGGGTGTGCAAAAAAAAAAGACCACAGTTTGGGTCGAAATAACTCGCGAACGGTAGAGAATTGAAGGTGCGTTACCATGCCAGAATGCTTAAATATGCTGGGTATGAAGATTTAACACAATTTGATTTTTTCGATTTTTGAGTACGCAACTGTACTATTGACGCTGGTTACGACCGAAAATTGTGCGTTCTTGAACGGGAGGTGGGAAAATTCTAATTTTTGGCCTAAAAATAGTATAAATTTGTAAAAATGTAATGGCAAAATCTTAGAATTTATCGAGGTCAATTTCATTTTTTAAAAGCAAAACAATTTTCGCGATTTTGCGTTATTTTTGTTCTTTGAGTCATAACTCACTTCTAACTCACTGCCCATGGATGATTTTTTGTCAATGACCTATCCAAATATTAATCTCGGATTCCACACCAAATTCCACCACAATCTATGGTATTTTTGTATTGCTTGCTAAAACGTGCCCCAGTGGGGTACTGTAAGTTTCGTTTTTCCCGCTTTTCTCGGGGCCCCTAGCTTCGATTCGGCTAAAATTTTCTGGGTTGTCCTACCTTATATAATTTTGGAGTGTATCTCTGTGTGTGTGTGTGGATGTCACTTTCGAGGCCCGATTTACGGGCCTTCTCCTGGATAAAATGCGCTGATTTTTTGTCAGTTAGGGGAATCGACCCTCCTCTTTCCGATGGGGTTTTCAGAATTTTGATAAAATACAGGTTTACAAAGTTAAAGCGGTTTTATTCATTTTTGGGGGTAATTTGCATAATCTGAAAAATTACAAATCTCCTCATTCTTGCAATTTGCCCGCGCGTATGTGGTCGGTGGGGGAAGGGGGTCCGAAGGACCCGAGCTACCGGAAAGTCAAATTTTTCATGCAAAGGCACAATTCCAGCGCCCAAGGCCCGCGAAGCGGGTTTTGGGCGCTGGTTAGGCAATAAGTAGGGGCACTTTACTGCCAAATCCGAGAGCGTACTATCCACAAACTTTCATGAAAAAGACTAAAAACAGATTTTTTAATTCTGCGGCAGAATTTTGTAAATTTTTTGGTCAATTGGTCCAAAAACTGCTACTATTGGTTTTCCGAAAGATCGAAGCGATTCCATGGCAAAAACACCACGAAAATCGCAAATTTCGGTTTTCTACAGTAACCCACGTGGAGCGCGTTTTAGGATGCCATCACAAAATTCCATAAAGTGACGGTTTTTCTATTCGAGGGCCTTCTAGAGGCGATTGTAAGATAACCTGTGAAAAATTACTGATTTTGGGTGGTAAATAACAAAGTTACGAGGCCAAGTGCAAAACAAGGCCAGAGAGCCGATTTTGGGTCCGAATAGCCGGGGTAAATTTTCGAATTTTTAAAAATAAAAAAACCGGCTGGGTCTTATGGATACGATTATAGCTTTGATGTTATTATCTACACCCGTAAAATTCCGGAGCAATCTGATTCAAAATTATGGTGACTTTCAGCTCTCAATCGAAGATCACCCTATTCCAAAACCGAAGTTTAGAAATCTTCTTAAAATGTTTGCGACGTGAAATTGCTTTAATCTTTGCATAGTTTTATTCAACTGATGGCACTGTCTTATTGCTCAAAATATCCCTACGAGTCTACCTTCCAAAATTTTTTTACGCAACCTCCAATTCGGTTTATTTCGGGTTTTGATGAATTTTCCTGGCGCCAACGCTGGTTAAAAAATTCATGAATAAGTTTAGGATGCGCTATTCAAATTATATCAGATAAAAATAAAATGAAAATTTTCAAAGGACTAAATTTATAAATGGTGACAATATTCGAAAAGCACGAACCAACCGTTTTGGAGGCTCTAAAAGACGCCCTTCCAAAGGGGTACGGTAGCTCGCAATTTTGTAGATGATAGATGAACCCCAGTCCTACATAGCTAGGAAAAGAAAACAGATGAGGCCCCTTTGGCAATCTAGAAATATTTTTCCAAAGTTGGGTTTCGAGACCTGGAAAAATCCATGACCAGGGGGTCGTTGAAAAACTCGAAAATTCGTCGATCTCAAAAAATTCCTTAATATGTTTATGCGATTGTGTCAAGCCTGTAGGTATTCCACAACAACTGATTTTGAGGTTTTCGCCATAGGTTTTTTCAATATTAAAAATTTTCGAAATTTCTCCATACAAAATTTCATTCCTCTCTAACTTTTCAACCAGACCCTCAAAAATTCCTGAATTTTGTAGGTACATATCTGCTGCCGAAATTAACTTACTTAATAAAAACTAGATGCCAGCCACCACAGGAAACTGAGAAAATACAAATGAAGTTTCCCCGAACGCACAGTTTTCGGGTGTCATTTGTCACCAAAAGACGTCGCCAAAAATCGAAAAAATCAAGTTGTGTTAAATCTTCATACCCAGCATATTTAAGCATTCTGGCATGGTAACGTACCTTCGATTCTCTACCGTTCGCGAGTTATTTCGACCCAAACTGTGGTCTTTTTTTTGCACACCCTGTAGGTGATGGTAGACTAGCAGAGATTTTTGAGGAATTTGAGCCGACCCGCGGATTTAAAGGGATAGTGACAGCAGTGTTTCGGGAATTTCGGAATTGTTGGGATATTATCAGGTGGAAAATCTCGTGACAGGGCAGGCTAGCAGCGATTTTTGAGGATTTTTAGCCTAGAAAATCCTCAAAAAAACAACTATTGTTTTTTGGCTAAACCACTTGGCGGGGTGGAGCGCTTGGGGGGCTACACGTGATCCCCTCCCTTCCCTTATCAGTCATCTTTGTCTTTCACTGTCTGTCTCTCTCTTTCGTTCCGTCTCTCTCCCCTCTCTCGCTCTCTCTCTCTCCCTTCTCTATCTCTCTGTCCAATCTATCGAACACCTTCCCCTGTACAGTCCCCATCCCGTCCAAAAAGACGCAAAAGTGGCGGGAAAATACAGTTCCTCTCGAGAGTCTATTTATCATCATTTTTGCTAATTTTATTGCTTTTAAAAATTAATTATGTGTGATTACGGCAGTAAATTACGTTTTTCGATTTCCAAAATTCACGGTTTTTCGAAATTTTGCTTGTGGGTGGTCGAGATTACCGCAATTTTTAGTTATGATTTTTATAGCTCGTTTTATACATTCTATTAAAATTGATCTTTTCGGAAAACTAGTACTTTTGGTTCATATTTCGGGTTAAAATTCGTGTATTTTTATTGTCCTTAACCAGCCAATGAACATTTTTGGGCTAATTTCTGGCTCGAAAACACCGAACCGTTCGCCCTCGCTGCGTTATCCCTTTTCTTTTTTTTACCACGCACAACCACATCCCGATCCTCTTGTCAATGACGATTTCCGGTCAGGACAGGAGAGAGCAAGAGAGAGAAAGAGACAAAAAGAGGGAAACGACTGAATTCCAATCCAATTTTGCACGCCTACGCATCCTTTTTAATTTTTTTGGCAGCATATGTCTCCCATCTTTTGCCTTGTCAGTCCCTTTAAAAAGTAGCTTTGCAGGTTTTGAGGCTATTAGTTCGTAAACTGGCAGCCAGGGAGCCCATTCACAGTGAAAAAGATTTAGGAAAGCCAAATTTTCGGGGTTTTTCGCTCTGTTCTCTTGCTCTCGGATAGACCGAGACTGACGCAAATGGTCTCTATGTTTTCCAAAAGTTGAAGCCCCTTGTGGAAGAGAGAGAGAGAGAGAGAGAGAGAGAGAGAGAGAGAGAGAGAGAGAGAGAAAAGAGAGAATTGATATATTCGAGTAATCACCTTCCCCTCTGTCTGCCTCTCTCTCTGTGTCTGTCCCCTCGTCTCCCTCCCCCGTCTCTCCTTCCCTTCCCTTCCCCTCTTCTATCGATCGATATGTGCAGAGGAGGGGGGCGTCGTGTCTCTCTTCTCTTCTCTCTCGTTGGACCCACAAATGGAAGTAGAGGAAGGAAGGGCTATCGATACAATATCGTTTCAGTATCTGTTTTCTAGATTTCTCTCTATAGCTACACTCGCTATCCCTCGTTCTAGCTGTAATTTTGGCCACATCGCCTTTCCTCGTGTTTTCTAGTCTTTTAAAACCCGATTTTCTAGGCACGATGATGTTTTTATGAGGATTTCTAGCTAGAAGCTGGCTCGTTCTGTCCCTTTTTCTTTGGCAGCCTTCTTTTTGTCGCGTTTTCTAGCTGTTATCGATGATTTTGGCGAGGTGCTGACGAGAGCAAGTTTTCAATTCGCAACTTTGGAACTTGAGTTTCTTTGGTGGCTTTTTCGAGCCTTTTTGGTTCCGAAACTAGCTAGTCTTTTTGAGCTTGCTATTTCTATGATCTCTCGCGCCTAAATTGTTTAATTTTAGGCGTTGTAGAGTGTATTCGGAAATTGCAGTTTTGTTTTTGTAATTTTTAGCGTGGTCCTTGGGCTTTTTAACCCTACAATTGAAGTTTTAGGTATGGAAACACGCTCCTTTTTTGCGTTAGACAGCAAGCTATTTTAACGTTTTTAATAAGCAATTTATTTAGCCTATTTTCTGATTTTGAAAGTATCGATTATTGTTTACAATAAACGTGGGGTTTTATCAATTTTTGCGTTTTTGGATTTTGCTTTGGTGCTACCCTTTTATCGTTTTCTTGTTCTTTTTTTCTTCTTTTCGGCGCAAAACTAATGCGATATATTTTGCAGAGCGTCGATCGACTTGGTGGCCATTTCGTGTGAATCGGTCGATCATCTCCTCTCTTCACTTCTCTTCTATTCTGCTGGCCGGCTAACGGCTGCAACACACGGTACGCCACACAATTTGTAGTTTGTAGCCGATTTTACGTTTGTTAGTTTTCAAAAATCAAAAAAAATCGATTTTGCCCGATTTAAAATGTTTTTTCTTGCTTGATAATTTGTCTGCGTCTTGGTGGAGAGCGGATTTTGAGAAATATTGCTTAAAATAGCTAAAAATCGTAAATATGTTTAAAATTACCTAATGTATTTCAGAAGGCGTGCCTCGTGTGCTTCTCTCCTGTTCCCGTCCTTGTTCTTCCTTTTGACAACACCCGTCAGCCACCCTTTGGGGGAACCGAGAAAGCGCCAAGTACCGTTTTTCTACTTTTTTTAGCGATTTTTTTAAACAATTTAAGCAATTTCAATCGTGTTAGAAAATAAAAATGATTTCTTTAATTTTTCGATATATGCTTCTATCCGATTACGCAACGAAATTGCGTCAATTCCGTCGTTATAGCTTGTAGTTTAGCGTCTAATTTGCTTGTTTTTCGACTTTAAGCCTAAAAATCGATTTCTAACATTTTAAAAAGGACCGTATACCTAAAAAATCTGATTTTTACCGTAATTTTTTCAAATTTCAAAAATCGATTTAAAAAATACGGTAAACCTAAAAAAGCTATTTTTTAACGTAAGTTTTTTTCAGATTGGAGGCGATGAATAAGCAGATGTTGTCGTGTTCGATAAAGGGGACCAGACAGACGACGACCGTTGTCGCCACAGAGGCCAGGGGACCCGATCAACAGGTTTGTACTCTACAGGCTACAGTCTATTGGGAACAGCTGCCTTCAATGGCCCTTTAAAACAACAGGATACGCTGAATTGAGCGCGCTTTAAATTAAAAATTAAATAAGCCTTATTCAGAGGTTGGAATAACCTAAAAATATACACATTTTGACACTTGCTGTTTCCTTTAAAAGTCTTAAATTACCTTAAATTATTTAAGTTGAATTTCTATAGCCTAACTGGCATACTGTAACCCAAAATCCGGGTTCTCCAATCAAAATATGCAAATTTCATGTCTTTTCGAGGGCGTTTGACGCCGGAATTTGTAATTTGTATTTAGACGGAATAGCCGAAATTCTTGTATAAAATCTGGCAAATTCATGAGAAGGACGGCAAGTCAGTTAGGGTGACTTTTCTTTCCCTCCTTCTCGGCTGTTTTTGTGATGGCCGGAAACGCAGACAAGTTGAGGGATGGGTAGGGAAGAGGAACATTGTTTTTCCGCGTCAATACACTGTCTGTCTGTCTCTCGCTCTTTCGCTGTCTCTCTCTCTCTCTCTCTCTCTCTCTCTCTATCTGCCAGTCAACCAATCCAATAAACGATTTTCCATTCCTTCTCAAAATACCCAATGATTCTCGACGAAATCAGCGATTTTCTGGGAGTTTATCGATTTTCTAGACGGCCCAATTCACTCCACAATAATCTAGGCTAAGTGCCCTTGAATCCCTAATAATCCCTGCCGGCTTGCCCCTTCCTCGATGTTTTCAAACGGTGGATCCATTATTCCCCGATGATCCCTGCTAGCCTACCTTCCCGGTTCCTTTAGGCGATGGATTTCCTCCTAAATGATTTCTGTCAGCTATCTCTTTTCCCCAATGATCCCTGCTAGTCTGCCTTGCCCTGCCATTCTCCTTCCCGCTGCCTTTAAAGACTCGGGGGTCCGGTCTTTCCTGTGGTATGTGTGCTTTTCCCTCCCCCCTCTGGGTCCATTTCTTAATCCCCTCCCCCCTGCCTCAGCTGATGATTGATACCCATTCCTTCTTCCTTCTCTCTTCTCTTCTCTTTTCTCTCCACCAACTTCTGCCCCCCAACTATTTTTTTGGCCCTTGGAAGAAGCCCTAACTTAGTCCAGCTTTACCTCTCGAAAATCGAGCGCTCCATTTCTGGCTTCAAATCTAGTTTAAACGAACTTTGAAGCCAAATCCATAGCAATTTTTGAGAAATTTCGCCTTCCATGTCCCTTTAAAATCCGGCGTATTGGATTTATCTTTTCATAGCTGGGCTGACTGGATGACATGATAGGCAATAGTACCCAAAAAAGCGTTTGCAAATGGGTCCCGCAGCGAATTCGTCGGTTTTTCATTTTTTGGCTTTTGTCTTGGTGGTTGCTTTAAAATCGATTTTCTTCATATCTTGGCACATATTTTGCTTAACTAGACACCAACCTAACTAATTAAGCCTTCAAAATCTCTTAAAATAGAACCCCCATGAATTGGCTCGGTGCCTAAAATCATTTTTCCCTTTGCCTTCAAAGTCCCTTTAAAATCCATTTTACCTCGTTTTCCTTTCTTATTTTCGCTAACTGCCCTCCAGTATAGCGAATGACAACGATGCGACGACGATTGGGGCGATAGAGCGAGCAAGAGAGAGACAGCTAGAGAGCGAGAGAGATAGAGAGTGATGGGTGCAGGTCGTTCTGTGCTCTCTTCATTCTCTCTACTCTCTACTCGATCATCTTATGATGTCGCTTCACAACATCGTCATCTCAAGAAAGGAGACGAAAAGAGGAAGAGCTCTCTACCTGATATTCTTCATATTCACCCTCAAAATGTCAGACAAATTCGGATTAAAAATACCGTAATCATACCGTAATCGGAAATACTTTAAAAACGGGTAAAACCTCTAATTAATATGCAAAAAAAATTATTGAAAAACTACCGTAATTTCAGCAAAAATCACCAATATAAAAATGACGACTATAATTGAGAAAAGTAAAAACATTATCGTTATTTTCAAAAAAATGAGAATTATAAAAATAACTACTGTAATTGGGGAAAACATAAATAAATTTAAAATCTAGCTAAATGGCCAAATTTATCCTTTTTTCAGGTGGAGGTGACGTACAGCGACTTGAAGGTGGTCGGCAATGGATCTTTCGGCGTCGTCTTCCTCGCCAAACTTCAGGATACCGGTGAACAAGTACGTTTTTTACGTTGGATTCTGGTCGACTGTCTGCCAGTTCGGGCTTTCGAGCGGCTAGCCAGGCTAGCAGAGGCCATTTGGGAATTCTAGGGGGTTTTTAAACAATTTTTCGACTAAATGGTCGTCAGTTTAGCGCTTAATCGCTTTGAAAATTTTGGGCAAGCTAGCAGATGCGATTTGAGAATCCTTTTCCGCTAAATTGGTTGTCAGTTGGGATGTTAGAGCGACTAGGCAGGCTAGCAGAGGCCATTTCGGAATCGTTGGGCGGAATTTGTCTGATTTTTTGGTCATCCGGCTGTCAGTCTAGTATTTGGTCGTCTGAAAACTAGTAGGCGGGCTAGCAGAGATCATTTGGGAATCATTTTCGGCTGAATTGGTTGGCAGTTTGGCTTTTCGTGTGCTCGAAAGGACCGGGCAATCTAGCAGAGACCATTTGAGACCAGTTTTCTGCTTTTCAGACTGCTTAGATCCAATTTCCGCTTTTTCAGGTAGCGATCAAGAAAGTGCTGCAAGACAAGAGATTCAAGAATCGCGAGCTCCAAATAATGCGAAAATTGACCCATCCAAATATCGTGAAATTGAAATATTTCTTCTATTCTGGAGGGGAGAAGAAGGATGAACTCTATCTCAATCTAATACTCGAGTGAGTCTCTCTATTTATGGCTATCTATCGTTCCGTTCAGATACGTGCCGGAGACGGTATATCGAGTAGCGCGTCATTATATCAAACAACGACAATCAATTCCAATGTTATATGTCAAATTATATATGTATCAACTATTCAAAGCATTGGCATATATTCATGGCATTGGTATGTCTACTTTTAGGATAATAGACCAGGGTAACTAGCAGGGATCATTGGGGAAAATTTTTTTTTTTGGGAATTGCGATTATGGGAAATTTTTTTTTCCTTTTTAGTTAGCTTTTGTATATTTAGGGCCAACTAGCAGAGTTCATTCAGGAAAATTCGATTAATTTTTGATTTCGAACCTTCTGAGAAATTAGATCCAGCTAGCAGAGATTATTTGGGAAAATCGTTTTTTTTCGGGCAACTAGCAGAGATCATTGGGGAAACCTAAAAAATTCATTTCCTGCAAAAATGTGCATTTTTGTAGGTATCTGCCACCGTGACATCAAACCCCAGAATCTGTTGATTGATCCGGATAGTGGCGTGTTGAAGCTGTGTGATTTTGGATCCGCCAAATATTTGATCCGGGTAGGTCACGCTTTTCCAGTGTTTGGAGGGAATTCTCGCGGGGGGTTTTAAGCAAATTAAAGCCGGATTTAAACCGGAAATCGACCGGTTCGTTCCCGGGCAATTTTTGGCTTAAAATTCAGTAGAAAATGCTAATTTTCTTTATTTCAGGACGAGCCAAACGTCTCGTACATTTGTTCTCGATATTATCGTGCCCCCGAGCTGATCTTTGGCGCTACAAACTACACCAATTCCATCGATATTTGGAGTGCTGGTCAGTTAGCTGATTTTTCATTTTTTCGTGATACGGTAATTTATGAAAAATCGAATTTTAGGCACGGTATTCGCGGAGCTGCTCCTCGGCCAACCGATATTCCCTGGAGATTCCGGTGTCGATCAATTGGTTGAGATTATCAAGGTAAGTCTCGGCCTCCACAAGTTCGAGCAGTTCAGACGCATTCTCTCTCTCTCACTCTCTCTCTGTCTCAAATCTCGTTGATGGAGCGCAGCCTGAATCTGGCTGTGCGTTCTCGATCAGCCGCTACTTGTTCGATCTGCGGCCCCAAGTTCGAGCAGTTCAGACACCTTTTCTCTCTGTCTCTCATTCTCTACCGTATCCCAATTTTATCTTTATTCTTATCTATTTTTTCAGGTCCTTGGCACCCCTTCAAAAGAACAAATCCAGCACATGAACCCCAACTACAAGGAGTTCAAATTCCCACAAATCAAGGCACATCCATGGTCCAAGGTAGGCAAAAAACCTAGATATTTAGCTGCTTGTCTAAACTGACATCCAGCTTACCGTATTCCAGCGAAAAACGATAACTATAGAATGATTACGGTATCGAATTTCAGGTATTCCGAGCGACAACTCCTCCCGAGGCGATAGATCTCATCTCACAGATCATCGAATACACTCCCTCATCTCGACCAACACCACAGGCCGCATGCCAACATGTTTTCTTTGATGAGCTGCGCAATCCAGGTACGGACTACAAACTACAACAACGTAAAATTGCTGATTTTTCGAAATTTAATAAGTTCCTAGATTTCTTTATCGTAACCGAATAACGGTGTTTTTTATTTTATAGACCAAAACTACGAAGTTTGAAAAATAATTTTAAAAATAACTCTAATACGGGGAATACGAGACGCTACAAGCTACGAAATTTGGAAAAATTACGAAACCCCCATAAAATCACCTTTTCACCTTTTTCATAGGTTAATCATTTTTAAATTTACTAGAATATTAACCGGATTGCTACGTTTTTCAGTTTTTTAAACCACAAAGCACAATGTTCTAAAAATTGCTGAAGATTTTTTGACAAAATTTTGTGTGTTTTGAAAATTAAAAATGTTCACATTTGGGTTACTGCGAGCTAAAACATAAGTTTTCACAATTTAATCTATTTCTAAAATTTTTTTACGGTATTTTAACTGATTCTTAATGTTTTAAAAAACCTCAAAATCCAATTTTTAGACCCTTAAAACCACGCAATTTTTCAGAGACAAAATTGCCGAACAACCGGGCCCTTCCCCCACTCGATCACCCGGATACGGAGACGGCCATTGGACAGGACAGCTGAGGGATTACTGTAGGGCCAAAATAGCTACCGTAATCCCCCCAAAATCTCCGATATATTGCTGCGAAAAAGGAATATTCCGGGCTCATTCTCTGCGTCTATCTCTCTCTCTCTCTCTCTCTCTCTCTCTCTCTCTCTCTTCTGTTGCTCCCTCTCGCTAGTCATCCTCGTGATCATGCCCCCATTGTATATTTCGACCCTTATACCGTACCCTTTTTCTCTCTTTCTCTGCCCTCTCTCCCTCTCTATTTATTCAAGCGAGCTTCTCTCTCCCTCTACCGTAATCGCCAACACCCGCCCAAAAATTATTTGCGTATTTTTGGCTGATTTTGCCGCATCGAACCGGATTCAAATTTTGGGGTTTTAAAGGGATTTACAGGCGGAAATTTGGAGCTAATGGTCTTTGCTAGCTTGCCTGAAATTTTGGAGGGATCAGAAAAACTCTACGAGTTTTTAGGGCTTTTAAAGGGATGGTGACATCCGATTTCGGACAATCCACAGCCAGGGCAAGCTATTTAGGCTTAAATTTTATTTTCTTTTTTTTTAGCCTTTAAATTTTAAGCCCTAGCAGAGTCCTTTTTGGAATTTTTCTGAGTCAATGCAGACTAGCAAAGACCATTTGGGGAAATTTTTTCGATCAAGGAAAGCTAGCAGATACCCCTGTCCCCATCCCTTTAAACCCCGAATTTTCGCGAATCTGGGTCCCACAGCGACTCGGCTACCGTACCCCCGAATTGCCCACAATATTCCTCCTCCTTACGTCTCTAAATTGTGCCCCGTTTGTACACAGATTTCCCCTCCCACCCGATTTCCCTGCCGTAATCGATTACGGTAGGAAATTCGGACATTTTTTTATTCTTTGTCATCTTTCGATTTTCCAACGTTTTTTCATGCGATTCCCAGTGTTTTTTTTCCAATCCATTCTGATGTCATCAAGATTCAACATTTTCCGTTTTACCGAGAAAATTTTTCAAATTTTACAAAAACTAATTTTGTAAAATTTTTCAGCCGTCAATATTTTTTTGTGTATTTTCCATATATTTTTGGTGTCATTATATTTGTGTTGCTTGGATCGGCGGATATATAATTATTTTTATTATTCTTTTATTGTGTAATTCCCCTCCTCGTATCCCTCATATCTCCCCCGGCTCTCCCCTTTTTTAAAATGATTTAAATAGGGGCGTTTTAAAAGGTTCGGCACGGCTGTTTTTACGGATTTTTTGGACCATCGATTTTCTTAAACAATCGTCAAAAATCGTCGTTTCATTGCGTAATCGATTACGCCAGGTTATAACGGCGGCGCGTCCGTGTGCGTTGTGTCCCTTTTTTAGCTCGTCGCGTATAGCCCATATTTCCATTGCGTAATCGATTACGCCATGTTTAGAGTAGAGAAACGGCGCGTGCGCGTTGCGGAGAGCCGATTTTCAACGCGTAATCGATTCATGGAGGCCAAGCGTCGCGTGCGCGTCACGGCAAAAATCTGAAAAAATCGATAAAAATAGCCTAAAAGCCTAAAAATCGATGAAAATGCCTTGCAAATCCCGTTAAAACCCCCCGAAATCTTGGCCACATTCAATATTTAGTAAATATCGATTGATATCTGCCTAAAATGGCAGGCAATCAATCGATATCCCTCCCTCCCCCCAAATGCGTACGGCGTTGATTACTTGTCCGGGATGATCTATTCCCCTCCCCCCTAAATGTTGCCCCCTCTACCGTACCCCTCCCCTTTAATTTTTCTTTGCTGTGCAGCGCGCACCAATGTCCGTTTTTGTATCTTCTATTTTTTCTTCTTTTTTGTCTTCCCCTTGTCTCGTTTTTCGATAGAAATAAATATGGAAAATTGTAAACGATTTGGCAAGAATTACGCTACAAAACCGGGCTACAAACTAACTACAACGAATTTTGTCAATTTTTTTACACCTTGAATTCCTGCCATATGCAACGCCCAAGCCAGCTTTTCGTTGCGCAATCGATTATGCCGAAAAAACGACATTTTAGAGAAGTCCCATCGAAAAATCTAAATCCCTGCAAATTTGTGGTTTTCTTTCCGTTTTTGGTGTCGGTAAATTGAATTGAGAGAGGTAGAAGTTATTAGAGCAGCAATCGGGCTATTCGAGGGCACTTTTGACCTGTTTTCGGGCGGGGATTTTCGTTTTCTCTATCTGAAAATGCTGATTCTCAACGATTCCCCTATTTTTATTGCATATTATTACTAGAACAAAGCACATAAACCTTTGGGAATCGTTGGAAGGCCTATTCTATCGTCTAAAATCAGCGAAATACTCGTAATTTCTGTTCTACTACGTTTTATTGATCCGAATTCAATTTATCAATGCCGAAACACGGAAATAAAACGATGGATTGCTTAAGTTTGTATTTTTTGCGATGGTCGTTCGCTAAAATGGGATTTCCAAACGATAACTCTACCGTGCCTCCAAACGACGAGCTTCTCCTTGGTCTTCCGCTTCATCATGATATTTCCTTGCTGCGGGCCATCAACTGCTGCGGCCTCGTCTTCTCGCGCTTCTAATGACTGTCGAGCCCGCGAAAACTGAAAAAGAATTGCGGAGAAGTGGCACGGTTCATTCACTAACCGCTATCCGATTGAACACTTCCGCTTCATCGTCTTGTCAATGATTGCCCATTGAGTGTCGAGGAAAACCTGAAAAAGCATTTCGGAGAAGTGGCAAGGTTCAATCACTAACCGCTCTAAAAATCAGCGTCGTTTTGAGTCGTTTTTTGGTTCCTTGCGCTCGTAGTTTTTGCCTAAACAAAAATACAGCAAGAAAACTAAAATAAAACTCGCCCATCTTGGCATGCGATCGCTCCTCGTCTTCAACCGGCTGCCCTTGTCCTTTCGGCGGCTTGAGCTGGCGACCCCAACCAGATACCTGAAATTTATTTGTAATGCGCGTTCAAATCAGAAATTAATCGTCGAAAACAAAGCAAAAGAACGAAGGAAAACAACGTCAACACGACAATAAAGAAACCCACAAAGAGCTATGAAATTGGGAAATGATGCGGTGGAAAGGGCTAGCGAGGACGAATCTTAAAGGAGATAGCATCGATTACGATATGGATGGAATCGTCTTTATACGTATAACGATCGTACTCGGGGTGGCGCTGCATTGGATAGTCGGGGCCAAAAACATTTTGATGAAGCTGATCTGCAAGCAAACGGGCTGCAAATTTCAGTCTGAGTTCAAGTCGAGGTCGCTGTCCTTGCTTATATTGATCGAGTATTTGTCTGATGACATCGAAGAAATGCGACGGCATCTCTCCATTCTCCGGGTTTAGCAACCTGCATTCCAAAGACTCGAATTTCCACTGGGTGATGAAATCGAGCACCTCCATTCCAACGGAGCCCAGAATGAGCTGCGGAATTGTGGAAAGGGCCTGGTACAACCGCGCAGTCATCGTCCACTTATAGAACCAGAGGTCAACCCGCGTCGGTTTCAGCTTATCGATGAGAATGGCGGCATAATCGGCGGATTGTTCTTCACCACACAACCACAGACACTCCACTGTGATCCCGTCAATATCCAAAAGACGGGCATTCGCATTGATGAAAAACATCTTGACATTGGCTCCGTGAAGAAGAATCTCCAACACTTCTGGCGTCTGAGCGTTACGAGGAGAATTCGGTTTAATCGAGGCCACACACCACACATAGGGAAACTTCTTGTTCTTTAGATGTTTTGTGGCGTAGAGAAGATTCTGATGAGCTCTAGCAACTGAGAAGAGGTCATCCTGATCAAGCGGATCCATGATTGTCCACAACATCTCCGGCGGAAGATCGTAGATGTTGAGTGATGATTCGTAGACCTCCTTCTCTGCAGCTTCGTCTCCACGTACGATGCCTCCTTCATCTCCGTCCTTTCCGTTGCTCTCCTCGACAATGTCCATATCCGTCCCACCGTCATCCTGTAGCGCGCGTAGCTCCTTCTCGAAATCCGCTTGATCCATCGAAGCGACGAGCTGTTTTCTTACCTGAAAAATAGATTATTTGGAAGGTCTTCCATAAAGCTCCAAAAAAAATGGAAATAGAAAACCAAATGAGAGAAATGAAAGGAAGAGAAAGATAAGAATACAGTGAAGAAAAGGGACGGATATTGTTTTGTTGAAAGTCGAAAGGTAATTTTGTTGGAAATCCCCCAAAAACATCAAAAGATACCGGACAGCCGGCCAAAGACGCGTTCTCTATCAAAAGAAGTGACGATAAACGCTTTTCAAGTAAGGGGAGAATGGCATTTCCGCCAACGTCGACAGGCTGTAAAATGCGACGTTCCATGCTTGTAATCGTCCCAAAAATATTCTCGCACGGATCTAGATATTTCAGAAGTAATAACGAAGTTATGCTGCCCTTTTCTCGAAAAGTAGATTTGGTGCCGGAAAAAGGCAAAACCGTCGTAATCTCTTCTCTAATAGTCTCTACTTATTTTAATGGAATTTCTTAATATCGAAAAAGAGAATCATTGATTTGGAAATGAAAGAAATGTTTTTGGTCCCCCAAACGGCGGGCATCTCGCTGGCGGAAACGTCATGGTTCCCAATTTTGTGTCGTTTTGACGACTCTCCTAAGCGATTACGAAAAATGTCGATTCGAGGCGAATTGAGAATTCTGCTTATTTTTCCATGCAAAGTCAGCGTCCTCTTCTTTCCATTGTCCGTTGTGTGGGGAATATCTCAAAAAAAATTGCGGAGAAGTGACAGGGTTCGACGACTAACCGCTCTAAAAATCAGCGTCGCTTTGTCGAAGCGATGCGTTCCCTGCCCTCGTAGGTTTTGGCCTAAATAAAACTAAATCGAGAAAACTCAAAATCACTTAGCCATTTTCGCCTGCGATAGATCGGCGTCTGCAAGCGGGATGCCATTGTCCTTTCGGCGGCTTGAGCTGGCGACTCCAACGATACCTGAAATTTATTTGTAATGCGCGTTTGAGATCAGAAAATAAGTGAAAACAAAACAAAGAGAACGCAGGGAAACAACGTCAACACGACAATAAATAAACCAACAAAGAGCTATGAAAATGGGAAGGATGCGGTCGGGAGGGCTAGAAAACCTTAAGGCAGAAAGGATCCATTTCGATATAGAAGGGAGGAACTAGATCAAAATAATAACTTTTGCGCGTATCGTCGAACTGCAGTGGGTAGTCGGGTCCCATAACATTTTCATGAAGCTGGTCGGGGCGCAACTTGAATTTATAGTTGATTCTGAGGCCGAATGGAGGTCGCTGGCCATTCTTTGCTTGATCGAGCAGTTGTTTGAAGACATCCAAGAGGTGAGACGGCATCTCTCCATTCTCCGGGTTTCGCAACGAACATCTCAAATTCTTGAATTTCCACTCGGCGATGAAATCGCACAGCTCCATTCCAACCGAGCCGATAACGATACGAGGAAACGTTGACAAGGCCGGGATCAATCTCGCAGTCATCGTGCACTTATAGGACCAGAGGTCAACCTCTGACGGTTTCAGCTTTTCGATGAGAATGGCGGCATAATCGGCGGATTGTTCTTCACCATGCAAGCACAGCCACCCCACTGTTATCCCGTCAATATCCAGAAGAGGGGCATCCGCATTGATGACAAGCCCCCTGACATGAGCTCCGTGAAGAAGTATCTCCAGGACTTCCGGTGTCTGAGCGTTACGAGGAGAATCCGGTTCCATCGAGGCCTCACAATACACTCGGCCAAAACTCTTGTCCTTTAGATGTTTTGTGGCATAAAGGAGATTCTGATGAGCACCAGCGACGGAGAAGAGGTCATCCGTCTCAAGCGATTCCATAATTTCCCATAGTAGAACGACGGGAAGATCGTAGATTCTGAGGGATGATTTGTAGACCTCCTTTACGTCATCTTGAGCACGTTCAACGTCTCCATCATCTCCCGCCTTTTCGTTGCTCTGCTCGACGATGACCATGTCAGCCATATCGCCGCCCTCAAGGGCCCTCATCTCTTTCTCGAATTCCGCTTGATCCATCGAAGCGACGGGTCGTTTTCTTACCTGAAAAATAGATTATATGGAAGGTTTTTCTATAAAACTCCAAAAAAAATTGAAGGAAAAGCATTTAGGCAGATAAAAATAGGGGAATGAAAAACTCTGTTTCGAATGGCGCGGCTGCCAGCACACAATCGGCGCGGCTGCCGAATGTCGCGCTGCGCAACCGTGCCGTGGCACGCCTGCCGGCACGCCGCGCCGGCAACTGGGGCCATAATGGCTGTGGCACGGCTGCCGGCGCACCTTACGCTTATTTTTCGGCATAGAAAAACAGCATTGCTTATTTTTTTATTGCTTTTAAGTTGTGGTTGAAGCGTATCGCCGTCACCGTCGCGTAGTTGAAACGGAAAATTTGGTAAATTATACTCACCAAACAATCGTTGCATGTGACATGGGGCAAATATCCATATTTTTAAGGTAAATAAGGTACCGGACAGGATTGCCGATCGAAAAGCTTCTATCTAAACTCGATTAGCAATGTACCTGCTAAATATCATCAATCCAGTCAGTTCCTGAAGTTCTTCGACCATGAAGCATGCTGCTAGACTTTTCTTGCCTCATAATTGTGGTCAAAAGGTTTCACCTGAAATATCGCGCGTATAACAAGCAAGTTGTACCTATTAGTAAGCAAGAAACCGCGTAGCTGATGGCGTAGCTGATGGCGTAGCCGATCGCGACCTATTCCTTCTTGGAAATGACATAAATGCGGCAATATAATAAGTCTTGAAGAATTATTATGACAAAAATAGTACTTAGCGCGAGGCAGAATTTTTCTAAGTTATGGCGCGTTGCGGCTCCGCGACAGTGGTCTGCCGGCGGGCGTGCAGTACAGCTGTGCCGGCAGCCGCGCCGAGTACCGCGCCGGCAGCCGTGCCAAATCTGGCCTGTTTGCCGCCTCCCGAGGTGTGCCAGCAGCCGTGCCAGAAGCTGTGCTAGCATCCGTGCCGAGTTTTGGTTCGCCAGCAATCGTGCAGCAGCGCCAGCAGCCGTGCCGGTGGGCGTTACCGTGCCGGCAGGTGCGCCCCTCGCAACAGAGATAAAAGAGAAAGGTAAGAGAGAAGGGGGAAAAGGGAAGAAAGGTGTCATATTTCGTCATATCGTTGAAAACCCCCTAAAAATCTCGACAGATACCTGACCAGAGAATCTGACAAAAATCGAGGAAAATTTTGTAAAAGAGACAAACGATTTTGGCGCTTTTTCGAGAATTTTCCTTCAAATATGCGCATGAAGATTTGCACGCGCAGAATCCAAAATACAAAAGCCATGGGGAGTTTTGGAGACCAATTCAGGCTTCTGCTTCATCGCTTCGCCCAAATAGATCATTCTCATCCTCTTCTTGCCATTGTCCGTTGAGCGGGGAATATCTGAAAAAGAATTTCGGAGAAGTGGCACGGTTCAATCACTAACCGCTATCCAACAATGAACGTCGTTTCGTTGAAGCGATTGTTTCCTTGAGGCCGTCGTTTCTTCGCCTAAATAAAATCAAACGAGAAACGCAAAATAAACTTAGTGATTTGGGCATCCAATTGGCCGGCGTCCCCAACGGGCTCCATCCGGCTTTTTTCAGCGGCGCCAACTCGTGGATGTCGAGATGAAAGCCTGAAATTTATTTTGAATTCAGGTAGAACAAATAAGAAAAGAGAACGCAGGAAAACAACGTGAAAGCGACAACAAAGAGCAAAGCCAACGGCTATGGCCATAGCCGGATATGGACACATGGAATGGGGAAACCAATCCTAAGCATGCCAGTGTCGATTGCGATCCGGATGGAAGGATCATGATAATAATACTCGTCGAAAAGACCGATCCGCAGCGGGTAGTCGGGTCCCAGAACAGTTGGATGAAGCTGACCAGGGTGCAAAAGGCGTTGAAAGGAAATAACGAGTTGCAAAACGGGGCGGTGTCCATTCTTGAATTGATCGAGCAGCTGTCTGATGACATCGAAGAAGTGAGACGGCAACTCTCCATTCTCTGGGTTTTGCAATGAAAACTTCAAAGAATGAAATTTCCACTGGTTGATCAAGTCGAGCAGCGCCATTCCAAATGGGCCTAGTTGAAGCACGGTAATCGTGGAAAGGGCTTGGCTCAACCTCGGAGTGATTGTGTATTGCCAATAATTCTGGAGGTCGACGCCGCAGGCGGGTTTCATCTTCTCGATGACAATGGCTGCCCAATCCAAACGAGCTGACAGTTCCTCGCCAAGCAGAGCAATAGTTCTCAGCCTGAGGCCCTCAACATCCATGGGACGAGCACCCGATTGGTAGTGCAACAAGCCGACATTTGCCCCGTGAAGGAGAATCTCCAGAGCTTCCGGCGTCTGGGCTAAACGCGGAGAATCCGGTCCAAGTTTCGTCACACATAGCACCATCTCAAAGTTCTTGTCCTTCAGATATTTCGTTGCGTGGAGGAGATTCTGATGAGCACCGGCAACTGAGAACAGGTCACCCTGATCAAGTGATTCCATAATTTCCCAGACGAGGGCGACGGGAAGATCGTAGATTTTGGGCGATGATTTGTAGACTTCCTTGACATCATCTTGAGCACGTTCAACGTCTCCATCATCTCCCGTCTCTTCGTTGCTCGGCTCGGTGATATCCATGTCAGCCATATTGCCCTCCAGGGCCCTCATCTCCCTCTCGAATTCCGCTTGATCCATCGAAGCGACGAGTTGGGTTCTTGTCTGAAAAAGAAGATTAATTCAAAGTATTCAAAGAAAGAGAGAGAGAGAGAGAGAGAGAGAGAGAGAGAGAGAGTGCAGAAAAGAGTTAGATAGAGCCAAACCCCAAACGTTGAAAACATCAACTAAATAAAGCAGTCAAAACTCTGGAAACATTTCTAGAAAAGAGACAAAGGCTTTTGTTGCCTTTTCGAAAATTTTCCTCAGCAATTCTGAAAATTTTCGCGTGCAGACTCCAACATTTTGGAGACCAATTGGGGTCTGCTCGTTCTCTTCATCCAAATTCAGCATCCTCTTCTTTCCATCGGGGGGATAACTAAAAAGAAAGGCGGCACGGCTCGTCAAAGGGCACTTTAGTACGGGGCGCGGCTATTGCCCTCCGGGCTCTGTAGGGCGGCGCCGCCCATATTAAAAACTTAGAAACTCTACGTTTTATTATAATAACTTTTTGTATAGGATTTGGAACCTTCGGGAGGCGTGGGAACTTGGTAGAGAAAAAAATTCTCTATCGAACTGTGTGGGTCGCAATAAGAGTTCTCACCAAAATAAGGAGATTTTGAAGCCTAAAGTTCCCGAAATTTCCGACCCAGCTGGTTTATGGCTAGTTTTTCACCCTGTTGTTATCAAAATACGATCAAATCTCGCGAAAAGATTGGGTGGAGTTACGATACATGCTTTTGAATTAATAACGGAAGTTCTGGAAAAGTAAAACCCTTATCCGATGGCGATCCTAATGTTTCGATGCTAGCACCTCAGCCGGAAGGATTTGAGCCATGTCTGGCGGTTTTTTAGGTAACTATCAATTTAGAGTAGTATGAATCGAAAAACGGCTGAATTATGAACCTCCTATTAAGAAAATAGCTAAGATAATAGGGCACTTGGACGCTTGGAGCAGGAGCTTCGTGATCTGTAGCCCAATTTAGCTAACATAAACGCATCAGAGTGCTTATTATCGTTCCTAAGCCAAAACAAAATGTAATATCAACACTGAAAGCTGATTATGGAGCAAAATTACGACTGTTTTTGGATTCACTTTGTTAAAACGGGTTCTGGCCGCTTTTTGCTATTTTCTGGGGGCTTTTTCGCCAATATTATATGATTTTGTGTTACAGTAGACCTTCGGTGATACGTTGGAGCAAAAAGCAAAACAAATATCACCAAAATGGGGGAGTTTGCGCCGCAGAGGAACCGAACCCGGGGGGTGTGGGAGGATCGCCTGGGAGGTTAACCCACTATCCGCGGGAGAGGGCCCGCACCCCCAGAAGTGCGTTTTTGGTAAGGCCTGACGAGCCGTGGCGGAGAAGTATCAGAGTTCAATCACTAACCGCTATCCAAAATGAATTGTCTTGTGTTGACGCGGAGATGGCGCCGGCCATAGTCCTCTTTACTAAATATTAATCAATCGGTCGTCTAAAATTAAACTCGGCCAATGGAGCGACGTCTTGAAGCGGCCTCCAATGGATTTTGTTCGGCGGCTCGAGCTCGTGTCGTACACAACCCTTCTTGCCATCGTCCATCGAGAAGGGGGATATCTGAAAAGAAAGGCGGAGAAGTGGCAGAGTTCAATCACTAACCGCTATCCAATATGAACATCCGGATATCCATCACAACGGCGTCGTTTCTTTCCTAAAAAAATTAAACCACGAAAAGAAAATAAAACTTAGCCATTTGGGCATCCGGTTTGGCTGCATCGGGCCCAAGGCATTCATTTTGAGCTTTCGTGGAGGTGGCTTCCGCGAAGATACCTGAAATTTATATGTGCTTTGAGCTCAATCAAAAAGAAGTAAAATCACAGCAAAGAGAAGGCAGGAAAACACCTTGAAATAAAAGCTTATTGCGCATTATCATGGGGAGATGGGCTCGTTTTATTACTTGCGAATAATTTAATCATGTATTAGTTACAATTTTTTACGGAAAAACTGTCGAAAATTCTAGGACAAATACAAAAATGGCCGGTTTTTGAGCAAAATCTCGTACTTACAAAAATTTAAGCTTTTTCGATGGTTTTTGGAGTTGTAACATCGTTAAGTGCCGGGGAAACGTTGACAGAACACGGATAAGCCTAGGGGTCTTCGTATACTTCTTATATTCGCCGAGAGACACATCAGCCGGTTTGAGCTTCTCGATGAGGATGGCCGCCCAGTCGTCGGTCTGCTCCCATCCTTTCAACTTAAGATAGCTCAGCTTCAGGCCCTCAACATCCATGGGACGAACATTCGAATGGTACGTCATACGACTGACTTTAGCGCCGTGAAGCAGGATCTCGAGCACCTCGGGGGTTTCCACAAATCCGACAGTGTATTTATGCAGCTTGGCCACACATTCCATCTCGTCGAAAGCCTTGTTCTTGAGGTATTTTGTGGCGTAGAGGAGACGGGGATGAGTACGAGCGATCGTCAACAGATTATAGGAATGCCCTTCCAACGGTTCCATTATTTGCCACAGCAACTCTGGCAGAAGTTCGTAGATTTTGAGGGACGATTTGTAGGCCTCCTCGTTTTCGTCATCTCCCGTCTTTCCGTTGCTCTGCTCGACGATGTCCATGTCAGCCATATCGCCCAGTAGAGCGAGCATCTCCTTCTCAAACTGCGCCTTATCCATCGTCTTGCCCCGGGTGTTTATTACCTGAAAAACAAGATTTTTTGAAGCCAAAAATCGAGCTAAAACTAAAGAAAAATCAACGGGGTGATTTTTATGTCTTTTTCCATGCTCCAAAAAGCTCTAAAACTTACAAATTCCGCTTAAATTTGCAAAAATGAATATAAATCATGAACAACACAATACGCTTAAAAAGCTATCTTTTGCAAATATTTCCTTTGTTCGTTTCTCTTAAAAAACTGTATAATAATGATGATGTTCGACGTATTTTCCACCCCAAAAACTCAACATAGAAACTTTATTATTCTTATTATTATTATTATTATTAATAGTGGTGAGAACATTGTGATGGGGATTCTGCACATTCAGGGGGAGCAACACCAAAAAAGGAGGATGACAAATGGCAAATGTTTTTTGGAACCGGGTGGCATGGATTGATCGGGAAGGAGAGGGGAATATTTAGAAAAAAACCGTGGACAATAGAAAGTACAGAATATAGGGATAGTCATCGAAAATTGGAGGCCGGTGTTGATGGATGGAGACGACGGATTGTAGATGAAGATGAGGAGGAAGCAGAAGGAGTGGATATTGATGACGGAGGGAAGAGGGCATTTCGGATGACCGGAGGGAGGCGAGACGTCAGATTCGTGTCTGAAAATCAGAAAATATTCGACGTTCATCTCCAACAAGTTCAAGCAGTTCGGCATGAAATTTTGCAGCGTGGAAAGTTCAAAAACTAGCTGTACGAACAATTTCAGTCTATTAGACCTTTATTAGACGAGTATTAGACGTTTTTGTCCGATAACTTCACGCCATTCAGCGTGAAATTTTACAGCGGCGTGAAGAAGTTCAAAAACTAGCCGTACGCCAAATTTCAGACAATTTCTTTTAATATTTTTCGCGCTACAGCAAAAATACACAAATTTTTGCCCCAAAAATGTAGTTTTCCCTCGAAATTTGAAAATTCCTGCACCAAAATCGTTTGAAATTTCGAATCCAGATACTTTCTGAACTTCTCCAGCTCCACGCAAAATACCAGCCCGAACGGCTTGGAGTTGACGACCCCCGATGCTCCCTTACCTCCACCAGCGACCAATTCCCGTACGCGCCGCGTGCACAATTCGGAGAGGCGGAAGGGGACGTAGCTCTGGTTCGCCGTTCGCACCTGAAAGCATGGAGTCCAAGGTATATAGGATATTGCCTGACCTCCTTCGTCTTGCCGAACACATCAACGACAGCATAGAGGGGCTTGTCGAGGGGGATTGGAGAGATGTCCGGGGAGACGACGACACCGTTCAGGAAGATTGACAGGCTGAAAAACATAGTTCATGACGCCGACAATGAGCATCAAATTGAAGCAGTTCGGGCCAAATTTTGATTTTAAATCAATTTTTAAAAGCCAAAAAGATTTGGAATGAGCTGCTTCAATACGATGGTCATTTCCAGAGGTTTTGACCACTTTTGAGCTTTCAAATTATGTCAAAAAAAGCTCTTTTGACTGAACTGGTTGAAGATGATGAGCGTTTCCAGTTTTTCAACACTTTCGAGATTCTAAATCTTGATAAAAAGCACTTTGCACGAACTGCTTGAAGATGATGGACGTTTCCAAGATTTTGGCGCACTTTTTAGCGCCTAAAAACCTCGCTAAAACACACCTAGCCCTCATGGGATCGCTTGGTAGCGGGGTGTAGTAGATGCCGATCCGGCTGCCAATATCCGTTGGAAGGGATGAGGGGGCGATGGATGATGTGCTGTCCTGGCATGAGAACGGCGAGATTGGCACCATCCACGAGCACCCCAGAAGGTCACTGAAAAAGGGAATTTCATTCAATATCGTTAAAAATCAAGCAATTTTCGATATTTTTGGTTTTTAAAAAGGGAAAATCGCGGTTTATACCTTTTTAATCAGTTTTAAATAGATTACTAAAGATAATCCAGGCTAAAATGACGCTCCAGAGAGTTCGGATGTATTTTTAGCATTATAAAGCGAAAATAAAACTTTCTGAATTTCTAAATCAGCGCAAAATCGATGTTTTACGTTTTAAAATAGCTTTATAACGATAATCCAGACCGCAACTAACGAACCGAGTATTTGGATGATGATCCGGATCAGCCGTCGTCAGCCCGACCCTCAAATGGCCAGTCCATCCGCTCTCAATACTCTCGATCGACACGCAGAACGGCTCCTCGGGGCCGAGTGGACGATCCGAGAATACTAGCGCCTAAAACAATTAATGATTTAGACAAAAATGCATTCTAAAGACCTTTTCATAGCTGGCACTCCTGAGGGCCCTCCTTCGATCCTCGAACAGCACAATATTCTCCCCGTGGAATTGGTGGAAGCGAGGGGGGATTTGGGAGGGGCCGGGCTGGGTTTGTGCGGGTGGCGTGTAGATTCTAAAACCAAATAAAACAATGTTCTTTCGCATTATCGGGCAGGGGCGAACTTTCTTTACAAAAGTCTAGAAATGTCTACTAGCTCAATAGAATGCGTTTTAAAAGTGTTTTTAGTAAAATATAATTATGTTTCGACCAGAAAAACCGTAAAAATGTCCCGAAATAGCGAAATTTTTGGCCAAAAATCGACAGTTTTTATATTGTCCAGTAAAATTTGTAAAATTTTGACGTTCTGGGATTCAAAAAACCGTTTAGAAACGCTTCCACTAATCGTTTTGAAAGGTCAGATCCTAAAAAAGATCCCCCGATAATGCAAAAGAACCAAAAACTTTACAAACCTTGTGTTAGCAATTCGATGGACGGGTGAAGAGTCGAAATGATGGCCGGACGATCGCCCGACGGCCATCGCCATTTTTACCCTGAAAAGAGGAATATAAATAAAGAATTAAACAACATAGAAAACTAATAAAAGAATTCGTATAGCAGGGAGTGGCACATGGCCCCCTCGAGGCCTCTTCAGAATTGGAATTGGCAAAGGGCCAACGGGTGCCTTTTAGCGAGCAACAGGGCAGAGAGAGCACGCGAATTGAGAGGGAGCAGACAGCCCAGCTGGCCTTCTTCACGCTGGAAAAGCATCGTCAGCGGTAGAACAACAACAAAATCGACTTGTTTTTGCTTATATCTTTGAAAGTAATAGGTTTAGATGATCATGCACTTTATTCGGGAAAAGCCGCTTTAAAATACTCTGGAATCCGGCTGCTTTTTTCTTCTTTACTTCCTAAGAAATATAAAAATATTTTTTTAGGTCTATTTCGTCATGAATTTCACTTCCCATTGCCTTTTAATGCTTAGAAAACCTGGTTTGATCGGATTGAATAGTTTTTAGCAAAGCTTTTACAAATTTTCCCTACAAATCACTTGTAAATTGACTAAATTAGTGATTTTTTTTATCTATTTGTTGACAAAAAGCTCAAAAATTGTTTTGTCTTCATTTATTCTCGCTCCTTTTGTGCTCTGGAAATGGTATTTCAAGCCAGAAACGCGAGAAAAAGCTGTATTTCTGAGTGACGGGCCGATAAGAGGGTCGTGGATTTGGAATTTGGCTTCGAAAATCTAAATTTTTGTTCGTTTTGTCTTTTTCTAGCTGTTTAAAGCGCACGTTCAGGGACGTATATTTATATTGAACGTATATTGCCTATTGACGCCGAGAGACTGGGAAAAGAAGGAGACGCAGGTGTCAATAGGCAATATACGTTCAACGTGCCTGAACGTGCACTTTAAAAGAGACTTAAAACCTCGTTAGCCCTGAACGTCGCTTTTTCTGGCTTTTGAGAAGTATTTTAGCGCCTTATAAACCCTTTTTTAGCCATTACCAATGGCGTACCGAGCATGAACTCACCCTCCAACCCGACATTCTCAATTTTTTTGTTTCTTTTCCATGTTTCGAAGTTTTAAAACTATTTTATCATCTTAAAGACCACTTTTTCAGCCCCCAAACAATGGCGTATCGAGGCAGAACGGGCTACGAAGAGGGCCATATGCAACAGCAATACAATGATGGCAAAGTGGACGATCTACAGCACAAAGTGTCCGCCCTGAAACGGATCACACTGGATATTGGCGAAGAGGTCCGCAGTCAGAATCGCCTTCTCAACGACATGGACACCGAATTCGAGTCTGGCAAGGGGATTCTCCAGAATACAATGAGACGACTGGGCATTGTGGGGAAGAGCGGAGGCAAGAATATGATCTTCTATCTGCTCGGCTTCTCCCTCTTCGTCTTTTTCGTCATCTACCTGCTCGCCAAACGGGGATGAATCGACCGGAAAAGCTCGTGATTTTTCCACGTTACTTATATTGTAGGTGCTTTGGCATTATCGGGGGGGGGACAATATTTTTGCTGCTTTTAATATAATTTAACTAAATTTCAGCTGGAAAAAACTTTAAAATCGGAAATGTTGGGTGAAGAAATCGATATTTTTTATTTTTACGCTTCAAAATTGTAAAAAAATCACTTTAGAAACATTTCAGCGATTTATGTTAAAAATTGGAGATTAGGGGCCCCCGCTAATGCCAAAGCTCCATAACGACTGCCTTCATAAGTGTGCTCCCCATGAGGTTTCCCCCGATTTTTCTACTCTATTTCTATTCGTAACAACATTTTCTGGTAGATATTATGTATAGAAAACCGTTCTAATTACTGTTTAGCCACTCGTTTATCCCTTTTCATTTTCTGAAGCGTTTCAGTTGGAGGTTTGGCCAGTAAAAGCTGAAATTCGCCATTTCCTTCGCATCCGCTTTTGCAGCTGTGTTTTGCCGTCTGTGATGATTCTAGCATATTCGAATCCCTATCCATCTTTTTCTACTCTTTTTATTTGTGTGAATGTACTCGTTTTTGGGCTTTCCGTGATTTTTTTGTGTATTTTTATCTGGCAAAAATGATGATAAAATTTTAGCCCTCACGACTTCCGCGTCACTGACAGCTAAATACTCAACGTGCGCACGGGTTCGACAGCCAGAATTAAGGTTGGTTTTATAGATTAAATTGATTTCAATTGAAAGAAATAGTTGAATTAATATAGTTAATAGAAAAACTAAGACTAAAGCTCAAAAATGGCGCCCCGGGGCGAACATCTTTTTGATCGGGCAAGAGATAGATCTCTCGCGGGGTATTTCTTGTGTCGGATGAGAGAGAGAGAGAGAGAGATCTCTATCTCGGCTAAACTCGATCCACGCATTTTGCACCCCGAACGTACGCAAAGGGGGCGCCATTCACACGCTCCCCATATTCGCGCGCTTTTTTGGGCATATGGATTTTGTGAAATGCGTTGCAGCGCTGAAGGGTTAGTTTTTATAAAAATGACAATTCAGGATAGATTCCGCGTTTTTTTCAGCTTTCTAGGTGTTTTTATCGAAATTTTTAGGTAAAAATTGACCTAAACTTTAGGATTTTGATTTTTTTCAACTTGCGAAATGAATTTGCAGGTTTTTACGGTCTAAAAATTCACATTGAATGTAGATGTCCAAGTTTTTCACGTAAATTTATCTGTATTTTTGGTCTAAAACCGCCTTTAGGTTCCGATTTTGAGTTTTTAAACTTTTAAAGTTTTTCTATAAACATTTTTTGGCCCAAAACCCCCGAAAAAAACCCCGCCAAAGCTCGATGATATTCGATGGCAAACCGGAAACCCCGCGCCGCCAGCAAAACAGCTAGACTAACAAAAGCCATTATTGACACGTGTCTGGGTGGTCGGGATCTCTAAAATTCAATCCCCCCGGAACTTTCATGAAAATTATGCGAAAAGCTGCATTCTTTATTTCAAAATATCATATCAAATTGATGGAAAATGTTTACTGGTGGGTTTTGGCAAAATGGCAAAAAAACACAAAAAACTCACAGAACTCTTTTAAAACTCTCTTTGAGCTTTTTTGAAGAATGAAAAGTATTCATAACGACATTTTTTAGGCGTTTTCGTATTTTGGATTTTTTTTTGTAAACTCGATTAAATAAAGAATTGAAAATTTATAAGTTTTGATAGGCCCATTTTTGGTGCTAAATTTCCCTTTTTTTTCAGAGCCGAAACCTCGTGGCTTATGGGCTCGAGCAATGCGCGCGGTGCTCCTGTTCGTGGCCATCGTCTCGTTGTTTGCCCTCTTTTCACAGGTTTTTGGCCAATTTTTAGATTTATTTGATTTTCAGGCGCTATCTGATGGGATTACAACGTCACAGAATGTCGTCGTCACTTCCGTTGATAAGGGCGTCATCGTCGAACCCACCAACAAATCGCTACTATCTGGGTTTGGAAGATTTCTAACATTTTATTTCCGCTTTTTAGTGATGAAGCGGCTGGGAACAGCACCCTGGAGCAGAAAGGGGCGGCCATCGTCGGGAATGAGGCCGAGGAGAAGAAGCGATCACTTGTACGGTTTTATAAGCGGAAAATTCTATTTTTTTTTTTTTTAATTTTAACTGGGGATTTGCCAGGGGATTTCGCGATAAAGTGCTTAAAAATCGATTTTAATTTTTGTTTGAGGGCGGAGACGGCTTGAAATGCACCTTTTTGGACCGATTGTCGTTTTGTTAAACAGCGGAAACAATGGTTTTATTTTGAAAATAGACTTTTTCTACTTTTTTGGATTTTCTCGCCAGAAAATTGTGCTAAAACTAAATTTTTATGATTTTTTAGCATTGTAACGGCTTTAAAATATCATTTTTGATAGGTTTTAGTTGTCCTAAGCCCTGGCAAATTCCCCGGAATAATTTTCACTATTTTAGAAGCAGGTTTTTCAACAATTTTTGATTTTCTCGCCATAAAATTGGCCTGAAAACTGTTTTTACAACTTTTTAAACCTAAAAAAACGCCAGTTTTTTAGGCGATCTTCTTCATCCTGTTCGTGATCGTGTTGGCCACCCTTGTCGTGCACATCATCATCATCACCCAGGTCCACTACATACCCGAAAGCCTCGCCATCGTCATCCTTGGTAAATTAAATAGCTTTTTTTAGTGAGATTTTTATTATTTTAGGCGCGACGATCGGCTTCATCCTCTCCTATACCTCAAGGGATTGGTCAGAGATTGAGGCGCTCTCTCCAGATATATTCTTTCTCGTCCTTCTCCCGCCGATCATCTTCGAGAATGCCTACAACTTGAACAAGGTCGGCAAGCTCATCAAAAGTTGATTTTTATCTGTTGTTAGCGATTTTTCAAAATTTCAAAATTTAAAATTCGGACGGGAAAACTTTAGTAATTGGAAATTTTGAAATTTGATCGAAAAGTTTAATTTTTAAAATCTAGCTAATTTAACCCAAAATAGAAGATGGCAAAATTTTTCAAATTTAAATTTTGATCGAAAAACCAGATTGTTGGCATTGTTAATAAAAAGTCATAAAATTTTATAAAAACAATGAAATTTTTGAAATACCCAGAAATTTTTAATTCGATTTAGGGCTATTTCTTCTCGAACATCTGGCCAATCCTTACCTTTGCCATCCTGGGCACGGCCGTCTCCTCGTTTGTCATCGGGTTGACGCTGTATATTCTTGGACAGGTATTTTTATAGCTATAATTCTACCGTAACCCTGTCTCTAGGCCTCCCTCGTCTACCCGCTGACCATCTTCCAGAGTTTCGCCTTCGGGTCGATGATCAGCGCCGTCGATCCGGTGGCCACGTTGGCCATATTTCAGGCCGTTAAGGTATCGTTATTATATGGGAAGTTATAAAATATTTTAAAATTCAGAAACTTGGCTTTTTGTTTATTTTCATACATTTCTAAGGAAAAAGAATAATTTTGAAAATTTCTATAATTTTTTGAGGATTTTTGTATACATAAAAATTGTAAAAAAGACTATAAAAATCGTTTAGATTTTTTGATTGGGCCACGGAATTAGTGGGAAAATTTTCTCCCTCCCCCCCGCTAAGAGAAAAGAGAATTTCCGATCCTGTCCTGGTCAGAATTTTCTGTTTCCGTAGGTGGAGGGCCTGCTGTACATGCTCGTCTTTGGCGAATCGATGCTGAACGACGCCGTCTCCATCGTCCTCGCATCCACAGGTATCTGAAAATGTCGATTTTTCTAAAAGTATAATTTCTAGCGATCCGCCACTCTCACCCTCCATTCTCGTCCCTTCCTCCCGGAGAGATCCTGTACAGTGCCTGTTCCACCTTCATCGTCATGTTCACCGTGTCCGCCGTCTTGGGGGCGGCTATCGGGCTGCTGTCGGCTTTTGTAAGTAATTTTTACAATTTTAAGAATGGAAAAATGACTGTTTTCGATTTTTTTAAATCTTGAACTAAAAAAAAACACCATTTTTCTTGCCCTAATTATGAGATTTAATGTATTTTATCTTTTTCAGCTGTTCAAACACGTGGACCTTCGCCGCACTCCCTCGCTAGAGCTGGCCCTCCTCCTCGTCTTTGCCTATATTCCCTATGGATTGGCCGAAGCACTGTCGCTGTCAGGTAAAAATTGATTTTGATGGCATACCCCGATTTTTTAGGTATTATGGCGATCCTGTTCTGCGGTATCACAATGTCCCAATACACACAAAACAACATCAGCCCCGTCACACAGATCACGATGAGGCACACCTTCAGGACTGTGTCTTTTGTCGCTGGTCAGTTCAGGGGGAATTTGGTTTTTAAAGGAGCTTGAGAGGCTTGGCTAGGTTTGGATTTTCTCACGACACGCAACGCGCACGCCGCGCGTGGGAAATGGCAGGCGATCACGCAATGGAAAGACGGGCGCGCGTCGCGTGTCGTGGCGCGCAAAAACCACAACCAACGACAAAGACGCGCGATCCGCTGGTCAAAAGGCGGTAATAAATTGCGCAATAGAAAGCTGGACGTGCGGTGCGGCGAAAATCTGAGAAATTTCATAAAAATTGATTGTTTAAGGCTATTTTATTGGGATTTTTCCACCCATGACACGCGACGCATCTTGAGTGTTTCCATTGCGTAATCGATTACGGCATCTTATGACGGCCGAAGAGGAGAGCGTTGCGTGTAGCGATCCGGAAAAATCTTAACCTATCCGTGACTTTCCCTTTCCTTTAAAACGATTTTGAGTTTTTTGGGCTGCACGCGCGACTCAGCCGGATTTCCATTGCGTGCTCGGTTACGCCGCTTTTATGACGGAAAATCCATCGGTTCCATGACTTAGCCGTCCCTTTAAAAGGATTTCTGTTTCTGTTTCTGGGAGGTTTTTTGGTTGAAAAATCGGTCGATTTAAATCAGATTTCTATTTTTTTAGAAACGTCAACCTTCGCGTACCTCGGGATGGCCTTCTTCACGATCAAGCTCAACTTCCAGCCGTCATTCATCTTCTGGTCTGTGGTCAGTGTCTTTCTCTCTTTCTCTGATGCCTCTTCTCCCTCTTTCAGATGTTATGCCTGGTGTCGCGTGCGTGTAATATCTTCCCCCTGTCATGGCTCGTCAATAAATGTCGTCGTGATGTGCAGATATCCATGAAGAATCAGATTATCATGTGGTTTAGCGGTGAGTTCTTTTTGCTATGTATAACGCCCTCTTTTTTTAGGTATGCAGGGGCATGTGCTTCGCGTTGGCCCTATACGTTGATGTGGACAAAGAGACAAAAAGTGTCCTCCTCACCACCACACTATTTCTCATTCTATTCACCATTATTGCACAAGGAGGTGGGGTTTTTTTTCGGGATTCTAAATGGCAGACTAGCAGAGATTTTTTGGGGAAATAGGGAGTATTTGGATATGGTGGCATTGTTTGGCATCTGTTACCTGGCAAACCAGCAGAGAGCCTTTGGGAAAATTCCATTTTCGTATGGCGAGCTAGCAAAGCTCGTTGCGGAAAATTCCATTTTTTGGCAGGGCAAGCTGGCAGAGATCTTTGTGGAAATCGAATTTATTTCATTTTTTCAGGCTGTGCCCTGCCGTTCATCAACTACATCAATGCCCAGTATCCGGATAGACCGAAACAGATTGGGAGAAAGAGAAGAAGAGATGGAGCAGGAGGAGGAGGAGAGAGGAGAAGCAGCGAGAGTGGCAGCGGGAATACGAGTGGAAATGAACACCGGAAGAAGAGGGCACCTGTACTCAGCAAGACACAGGAAATGGTACGCATTTATGGGTTGCATTGTGTAGCCTTTTCTTGATAGTCCCTTTAAAGGGGCTGGGAAGAGTGAAAATCGACCCCTCTTATGGACTGGGTCTCGAGAAACGGCTTCTAGCCGGCTATTTTGACGGGAAGTCGTTTGCCGAGGTCTAGTGTATAACGGGGGCGATTTTTAAAGGGGTTGGAAAGGCAAAAATCTACCTCTGATTTTGCGAGGTCTCGTCAGCTGTTTTTGGCGAATTTTTAGCGATTTTTGCGAATTCTGACCATTATCAGTCCCTTTCAAAATCCTGGCGGGCGCAAAATCGACCCCCTGCTACCGGCTAGGTCTCGACAGCTGTTTCTTTCCGATTTTTAGCGCTTTTCGCGACTTTAATGTCTAATCTTTTTTTTCAGTCAGTATTTGGGAGTCATGATTGGACATCAACAATCCGTAAGCCATCAGCCGATGAGCGTCCAGCAGCCGTCTCCAATCTCATGAAAACACTCTTCGTCCGAAAATTCACACATCAGGTTTGGCAATTTTTTGGGTACTTTTGCAGTATCGGGGTGGGGGGGGGGCGGGTGCAGACTTTTTCGTGCCACCATTTTCTCTTTTATAGGTCAAGCAAAATAGGCATCTTTGTGCAATTATTAAACGCGATAATTTCTTCCAAATTTTCGTAAAAATTACATAAATAAATAAATACATAAATACATAAATTACATAAAAAATTTTTCCGCAAAAATTTAATTTTTTGAGATTTTCTGGAAAGCTTTACACTTTAAAATTGCTAAATTGCCTTTAAAATTAGTAAAATAGTTGGTTTTTCATGAAATTACAGGATGGACCCCCCGATAACGCAAAAGAACCGTTTTAGTATTCTAATCTCTTACTATAAATATTTGCTTTTTCAGGAACGCGAGGAGAACAAGGAGAAGCTGCGCGTGCTCACCCAAAAAGCACTGGAAAACGATGTGTGGAGCAGTGATGAGGATGAGGACGAGCAGATCGGGCTCAGGGACGGCGAGGACGAGCTGTTGATCACCACCCGGCTCTCCGTGTAGTTTGTAGTCTAGGCGAAAATGTGTAGTTTTTGTATTTAACCACATTTTTGACATTTTTAGAGCTTTTTGTCTAGCAAATTCTGGTCTTTTTTTGGGATTTCTGTGAAAACGGGTCGTTTCTCCTCTCCCTTGCCTTTCTCTCCATATTCACTTTTTCGCGCCTTCTTGTGTGTATTTTTCTCCATATTTTTACTGGTATCTCCTTGTTTTCTGTGACAATTAAACGCCAAAATAGCTTTATCCAATTGTAAACCGAATAAATGACTTTAAGACTAGAAAATCGTGCTCAGAAAGAAATGCTTGACCCGGCATCTGATTGTAGCAAATCGTCCACGTCCAACTCGCTCAGCTCCTCCACTGAAAAGATTTTTTAGCTATCCTTTTCCCCAAAATCACTGCTAGCCTGCCCTGTTGCTGGAAATTGGCCGTTTACCATTTTCCTAAAGGGTTTCTGCTAGTTCCCCGGCAAAAGTTAGGTCTTTTCCGAAAATCTAGAAGCAGATGCTTTTTCCGCTTTAATCTCTGCTAGCATGCCCGGTTTGCTGGGAATTTTAGCTAGCAAAGGGGTTTTACCGCTAGTCTTTGCCCCACGAAATCAGCCTTTTTCATTCGTGAAGGGTTTTTGCTGGTTTTCCCACCAAAACGAGCTTTTTTTTTTAGAAAATCTGGGGTGAGCTTTAGATGGACAGTTTTCCGCAATAATCCGTGCTAGCCTGCCTGTTGGCTTTCGTTTTTCTTTCAAAGGTTTTCTGCTGGTTTACCCATCAAATTTAAGGGTTTTAGCGGACTGAGCTTTTCCCCCAATAATCTGCTACTGTTCATTTTTGATCGTAAAAATGCTCTGCTAATTTTGTCCGCGACGATTAGGTTTTTGTCCCCAATAATCTCTGCTAGCTACCCTTTAACCTACCCTCCAAATCCTCATCTTCTCTCGGAGGCGATTTCGGGGTTATTGGCTCTAAATAATGGTTTTTAAGACCATTTCCCGGGCTCACCTCTTTTTGCCGAAGATTTGTGACTGTCTGCCGAGTTTTGGGACGGTTTTTCAGAGCTAGAAATAATCGAATTTTCGACCACTTTATCGTTTGCACTTACCGCAATGAGCTCAACCCGCTTTTTAGCGAGTGTCCCTCAGGTTCAGAGGCGGCTGACGAGACGGGGGAGTCCAGTTCTAGAAATTTTGACGGGTTTTTGAGTATTTGATGTTTACTTTCAGAAAAATCGAGAGCCGCTATACTGCGCATTTGTTGGGTTCGCGAGGCGGTGGAGGAGGTGGAGAGGCCGAGTGGTGGAAGGGAGCCTCTAAATTTAGAAAAAATTGATTTATTTCATTTTCTAGGTTTTAGAGGGGTTTTGGAAAGTGGCTTTTCCAGGTCCTTCAGACCGGGAAATTTCTGGCGTTTTTTCGAAGCTAGATTTTTTAGGAACTTTGCCGCAGGTGCGATGCGCAATGTGGTACTGGACTGTTAGCGGGGGGAACCATTTTGATGGTTTTCATACACTTTTTTTCTTTAGAAAAAGCTTTAGAAAAATTTTCGATATTTTTGGACTTTTTGCGGATAAATGTATGAAAATGGCCAAAACAGCTCAAAATTTTCAATTTTTCAAAATATTTTTTGTAACTTTTTAACAATCAAGAACTACTCTAAAGACTGTAAAAATACATTAAATATTATCAACACCTGGGTCCAGGCGAAAAGACAATAATTTGATTTTCCCCTGCTAAAAGCCCCCCCCCCCGCTAACAGTTCAGTACCCCGTTATTTTTGCCGTTTTCATAAAAACAAAGCTCGATTTTATAAGACAAATTTTGTTTTCTTCCATTTTAATTTATTTTTAATTAGATTTAGATATTTTCAACGAATTTTTGACTTACCCCAATGGCGGTAGACTCGAAGTAAGAGCTGGGAATAGAGAAGAAGAAGTCGTATTCGTTTGTAGAGGTCGAATTGGCTGTGCCTTATTGTCTAGTAGAGAAATAGAAGAGGTGGATGGACGATTGAATAGTGTGGAAATGGACCCTTTTGGGGTTGAGGGGGACGAAGAAGCGGATGTGGAGGTGGATGAAGATTCTTTAGACGTTGACGAGGCTGCCGACACCAATTGGGCCTAGAAAAAGTGGCGTAAACGTTAAATTAATTAGTCTTAATTTATATAACCTTTTTAACGATTTTATAGTATTAAATTAAGCTATTTTTTAGATTTAGCTTACGGTTTGTGGGGCGATTGTCCTCGTCAAATTTGCCATCGATTGTAATAGACTGTCATTCAGATCTTGCCGTGATTGTGGCCGTGAAGCCGGCCGAGTTGCTATCTAAAAAATCACGACGTTTTTAGGGTACTGGTGCATTACCGGGGGAGGAAGTCCAACGTAAATGCAAGCCGTTAAATTTTTTCCTTTAGAAATTTAACGTTATTTCAAGCTGAAAAACTATCGAAAAACGTAGAAATTTTTAAAATTTAAAAGGTTTGTCGAAAACGGGCAATTTTGGCCGAAAACATTGTTTTTGCATCTTTAATTTTAATCAATAAAATTTTCTCGTTCTTACCTCGAGACATAGTGAAAAACTGTTTAGAAATAGTAGGAATCCCTAGGAATCTCCGCTATCCTGCCCACCTTTGGAGCATCAGCCGGTCTCTCTATTGGCATCGAGATATCCACAGCTTTTTGTCTGTCCACCAAATGTGATGTCATCGCCTCCTTCACCTCTTCGAACTCGAATTTTCCGACTGGCTGCCCGCTCACCCAGGATTCCCGGGGGATCTAGAAAGTTTTATTAACAGGTTTTTTTTATTTTAATACATTTTATTAAGTTAAATTAACGATTTTAAAATCCGTACCTTTCTGCCAGTTTTCGCTGCCATCCCCCGCAATAATCCATCAAGCCCGTTCTCCGCATATCCGCTCACAAAGTTTGTCAACTCATCTCGGGTGAGCAGCCTCTGGAATTTAGGATGATCGGGGAAACTAGCGGAGATCATTTAGGAAAATATTTTTTTTAAGGTTTTTAAGGCAAACCGATTTTTTTACTCCCTTTTTAACTTTTCCAGGTTTCCAAAGGCAATAATCGACTTTTTACCTTTTCCAACCGTTTGGATTTTTTGAAAGTTTCAATTTTATGTAGCACTGATTTTGCCTGAAAATAGCAATTTTAGGGCAAACTAGCAGAGAACCTTTAGAAAAAGTTTTAGATTTTTAAATTAGAGGAAAAACACGTTTTCAAATTGTTGAGGGTTTTTTGTCCGCTTATCTGCCAGTTTTGGGTTTTAAAAACTGGTCCTTTCAGGGCAAACCGGCAGAAAACCTTTAGGAAAATCGATTTTCATGATTTGATAGGCAAAACCGTTTTTCTAACCTATTTTAAGTTTTTGAAGTTTTTTTACCTCGTACGTTTCGGCCTGTAGCAATTCAGCCGTCGCTTCGAGTGACGAGTTTTGTAGCCAGTGGTAGATGACAGACCGCGAGATTAGTTCTGTTTAATTTATTTCGGTTTTTAGGCTAGAAAAAGGAACCTTGATCGCTAAGGACTGGGTAGCTCCTCTTCTCGTCCAGCATTCGAATCACTGCCTCGCGTACCACTTTCTGAAATTTCGGCGTTTTTAAGGATTTTTTAGGTTTTTAATGTTTAGAAAAACATTAGAAGTAGTTTTTAAACTTTAGAAAACTTTAAAAGTAGTTTCTAATCTGTTTAAAAATTCATTTTACTCGCTAAAAACTTTTAAAAAAGTAGTTTTTATCTTTCGAAAATCGTTAAAAATATATTTGAAACGTTAGAAAATTTTTAAAGTACTTTTTAAAATTTAGAAAAGCTCTAAAAATAATTTTTGGTCCCTAGAAAACCTTTTTTTACGTACCGTCAAAAAGATGTATCCCTTCTGATTGCGTAGATGGTCGATGAATTGGGTGCGCAGCTCGTCTTTTGAGCGTGCCGGCTGGCTGGTTGTCGTCATTTTTGCCGGTTTTCTAAAGGGTTTTTCGACGCTTTAGGCATGAAATCGCGCGCGGCCACGCGTAAAAAAGGATATGAATCAAGATTTTGACGCATTTCCAGGTCAATTTCCTGAAAATTACAAAAGTCGTGATTTTCAAAGATTTTCCAAGTTTTAGGCATGAATTTGGGCTGGTTAGAAATGGCTAAAACTTTCGTTTTAAAGCAATTCCTTAGAGAATAAAAACTTTAGAACGATCGAAATTGGCGGTTTTTCGTAGTTTTCCAGCAGCCAGCCAGCTAGGAAATCGGTAAATAGGCCTTATAGCCAGTAGCTAGTCGCTAGCACCTGCGCTTTCTGTGTGCCCCATTTGGGTTGTCATGGCAATTGGTGAAATAGCGGGGGTGGGGGCTAGAAACCCTATATATTGGCCCCCTTCTTCTAGCCCCCAGACGAATGACAAACACCCATTTAGACGGCCTATAATTATCGAGAGAACGGGGCTGCAGGGGGGAAGCCATTTAGAGATTGAGGTATAAACTAGAGGGTAACACTTTAATTAGAGGAAATCCACTTCCTAAATGGGCTCTGCTAGCTAATCTAGCCTTCGAAAGTTCATATTCGGCGTGCGGCCGTTTCTCGGGTCCTTTGCGCCGTTCTTTGTGAATCTAGCATCAAAACTTATAGTTTAACCACTCAAAATGTAGGAAATGATCTCACCGAATCAAAAACGAAAACCAAATCGCAATATCAGGGTTTAGGGATGAGATATAAATTTTAGAAAGTTTTCGCTGCGGGAACCTTTCGACCCTTTCGACGTTTCCGCCAGCGACTTGGCGCCAATCTATTAAAACGGCCCTTCCGCCATATTTTTGTTCAAAAAATTTAACGCCTGCCAAAGACAATATTTTCCCGCTGTTTTCGGTATTAATAGATTTAATTAAGATTAGTAAAGACTGGTAGACAACAAATTACGATTCGGGAGCACTTTTGATGGTTTTTTTCGCTCTTCTCGGTCGGTGAACGGTTTCTGACCTGCAAATGCTCGTTTCGCCCTTTTTCTTTATTTTTCTGGCTGATTCCTATTAGAACGAAGTGAATATACATCATTTCGATGTTACTTAATCCTCTAATGTACTATACTTATCGTAATTAAATCTTATCTTTGGTGATTTTTGTCATTTTTTTAGGTTTTTGAGCAAAAACTCAAAAGTGATTTACCGACATTTACTGGACTCATAACAGAGCATTTTTAGGTTTAAAAGCATTCATAAATGCTATAAAAGCGGGTTGTATTTGGTTCTTTTACCCACACAGCGCGATGAAAAGATTTTCCTTACTCTTCCGATAACACGATTTTCTATGGTTTTCCCGCATGTCAGCAATTCGATAATTTTCTTTTTTTCAGGTAAGCGGACAACTCGGCGCTTCGATGGATCGTGATCAATTTGAAAAGGAGCTGCTGGCCCTGCAGAACGATGGATTGAGGGATATCGAGATCGTTGAGCAGAAGAAAGGACAGAAGAAGGGCCTCGTTTCGTCGTCTCGATCGAACGCCTTGAAGGTGCGGGTGCCGGAAAACATGTTGGGCAAGGCGATCGTCACCATCACCTTCCCCGAGGAGGGCAATCGAAATACGGGAGATGAACAGACGCATGTTGTACACGCACAATTTGATGTCAAGGAGGAGCCCTACAAATCTTCGCTCAATCTCCACGAGCTTCCCATCCTGCTTATCTGGGAAATCATGGAACACCTTATTACGCCTGACTTCTTCGCCGTTGCTGGTGCTCATCAGAATCTCCTTCACGCCACGAAATATATGATGAACAAGCACTTTGATGAAGTGGATTGTGTGGTCTCGATTGAGCCGGATTCTCCTCGTAATGCTCAAACACCGGAAGTGTTGGAGGTTCTTCTTCACGGGGCTCTGGTGGAGAATTTATACATCGAGTCGACGTCCCGTCCCTTTGATGTTGAAGGAATCGAGCTAAAAGAGCTTCACTTTCTTGACGAGGAACAATGTTCTGATTGGGCAGCCATTGTCATCGAGAAGCTGAGGCCGGCCGAGGTCACCCTGCGGGGGTGCACATTGACACCGAGGTTGAGTCAAGCCCTTTCCACGATTCCGCGTCTATGTCTCGGTAATGTTAGAATGGAGCTGCTCGACTTCATCGTCCAGTGGAAATTCGAGGTTTTGATCTGGCAAGTGCGAAACGCAGAGAATGGAGAGTTGCCGTCTCACTTCTTCGATGTCATCAGACAGCTGCTCGATCAATTCAAGAAAAGGGAGCGACTGCGATTAGAACTTTTCATCGAGTTTCAACCCTCCCTGCGCGCTGACCAGCTCCATCCCGCTGTTTTGGGACCTGATTACCCATTGCGGTTCGACGATAGTGCATTTCATTATTTTTTTAAAACAGGCACTTCTTCCTCCTTGGGGTGCATAATCTGTGACTCCAACCTGTTAATTAATTTGTAGCCCGTGCCGGTGCAAGATTACCTCCCATTTCAACGTTCTTGTTTTGTTTAGGCAGTGCCCTTTTCGTGTGTATTTTGCTACGGTCTCTTTACTGTTTTTTCAATTTTCTGATTCCGACCTGAATGATGAATAAATTTCCGGTTTCTGCTCCAACCGCAGCGGAGCCGCTGGCACTTGCGACCGATCGGTTGTAAAATAGGGGAGTTCTATTTATGAGCAAAAACTCAAAAGTGATTTACCGACATTTAGTTGACTCATAACAGAGCATTTTTAGGTTTAAAAACATTCATAAATGCTACAAAAGCTGGTTGTATTTGGTTCTTTTGCCAACACAGCGCGATGAAAAGCTTTTTCCTTTCCTTTTCATTTTCTATGGTTTTCCGGCCTGTCAGCAATTCAATATTTTTTTTTCTTCAGGTAAGCGGACAACTCGGCCCTTCAATGGATCGTGATCAATTTGAGAAGGAGCTGCTGGCCCTGCAGGCCGATGCTATCAAGGATTTCGACATCGTGGAGGAGCAGAAAGGAAAACAGAAGGACCTCGTTTCGTCGTCTCGATCGAACGTCTTGAAGGTGCGGGTGCCGGAAAACATGTTGGGCAAGGCGATCGAAATACGGGCGATGATCAGACGCATGTTGTACATGCACAATTTGATGTCAAGGAGGAGCCCTACAAATCTTCACTCAATCTCCACGAGCTTCCGGTGGCTCTGCACGAGAAAATGATGGAATCGCTTGATACGCCTGACTTTTTCGCTGTTGCCGGTGCTCATCAGAATATCCTTCAGGCCACAAAATACATGAAGAACAAGCACTTTGACGAGGTGCACTGCTGCGCGCAAGTTGGGTCGGATTCTCCTCGTCATGCTCAAACGCCCGAGGCACTGGAGATCCTTCTTCACGAAGCTCTGGTGGAGAAGTTGTGGATAAAGTCGCTTACCCGCCCCATCGATGTCGAAAAGATCGGACTGAGACTGCTTTGCTTTCTAGGCAATGAACAACCTTCTGATGGGGCAGCCATTGTTATCGAGAAGCTGAGGCCCACCAAAGTCTGGGTATGCGGAGGAGCTATCGTGACAACGAGATTGAGTGAGGCTCTTTCCGCGATTCCGCGTCTCAATGTCAATCTTTGCGCGGTGAATATATTCCCGCTCTTCACCAAGTGGAAATTCGAGCATTTGATCTGCAGAATGGATAACCCGGAGAATGGAGAGTTGCCAGCTAGCTTCATCGATGTCATCAAACAGCTGCTCGATCAACTAAAGAATGGCCAACGACCTCCATTCTACCTGAAAGTTGACTTTAAACGACAGCTGCAGGCTGACCAGCTTCATCCGACTGTTTTTGGCACCGACTACCCATTGCAGCTCGACGATCGTGAACATCACTATCTTTATAACGGTACTTCTTCCTTGTCTATCAAAATCTCTAAATCCTTCCTTTGTATTCAGCCCTAGCCCTTCCTGGCCCATCATTTCCCAATCTCATCGCTTTATTTTTTTTGTGTATGCAGTGCCCTTTTTTCGCGCGTGTATTTTGCTACGGTCTCTTGACTGTGTTTTCACGTATTTTCTGATTCTGACCTGAATGATGAATAAATTTCAGGTTTCTGCTATACCGCAGCGGAGCCGCCGCCACTTGCGACCGATGGGTTGTAAAAAAGGGGAGCTCGAGTTTAGTTTTCTTGCTTTAATTTTGTTTAGAGAAGAAGCTGCGGCCGTCTGCCCGTCATCTTGAACGTCTCATCATGGATTAGCGGTTAGTCATCGACTTTTCTACTTCTCCGAAAATCTTTTTCAGATATCCCTACCTCAATGGGCATTCGACAAGCAAAACAAGACGATGATGGGCACGAAATGGCCGAGCTCTGCGTTTAGAGGCAGGAAAATCAATAAAAGTAGTTTTACTTTTGTGAAAATCGTTTTTGAGGCCAGCACATCGCCAACGAGGCTTTTCAGCGGGGATTCGGAATAGGAAAGCGAGCCAATCGGCACAAGGACGCTCGTTTTGGATCGGCGGTTAGTGATTGAACCGTGCTACTTCTCCGAAAATATTTTCAGATAGCCCGCCTCTGCATGGACAATCGACAAGACAATGAAGAGCTGAAAAGCAGCCAGAAATGCAAGGAGAAGCTGTTCGTCCAGGGGATGCGCAATATTGGCAAGATACGGTGCATTTTAGAGATTTCTCTTTCAAAACCGTATTCTTGAGGCGGCCGAGCCTTTTAGGTTTATTGACTAGCGGGTTTTTTCGTGGAAAGGTCACAATAGGGAAATCCAGTCAATTTCGACCCGTTTGAGGTCGATTTCCGATATTTTCAGCGTTTCAAATTGTCAAATAGTCTCTGCTAGCCTTCCTCGGTTTATAGAGACAGAACCGTCAATCGTGTTTTTCCGCAAATGAATTCTGCTTGCTGCGTAGATAGTGTTTTGCTGTATTGCCTCCAAGAATCTTTGCTAGTCTGCCTCTCACCTCGTAATAGCTGGGCGTCATGAAAAAGGGCCTGCAGCAAAAAGTTGCTCTAAAAAAATTGGGTCAAATTTGAATTTAGCATAGTTTTCCTTGGTTTGTTTTGGAGTTGCGCCGCGCCATTCTTCTTGGTGCGCGCGATGGCGGGCGGCTATGGGGCTGCCAAGATGATGCCCGTCCGTTTTTACACTAAAAACTTATTTACTTTGATTAATAAACCGGTTCTTTAGTATTTCTGTGGTCATAATTTTGAAGAATAAATTTTTTGGCGTGCTTTTAAAAAGATTTGGATAGCGGCAAAATTTTTAATTTTAAGAAAGTTTCTAAATTCTATGAAATATAGCCCCATTTCTGCCAAAAGTACTATAAAAATACTGTTATGAATTTACCAGGAATATCGTGATATAGGGAAAAATGTCCCCCCCCCCCGGAAATGCCAAAGAACCATTAGGCTTTTTAGCGTCTATTTTTAGTGCCTTGATCTGGAGTTGGGCAGTATCGTGTCCCAACACGTGGATGCCCTCCCGCCCCTGCTCAACGACTCATTCTCCAGCATGTTCGCCTCGTTCGCCATTCTCTTCATCTTTCTCGCATTTCTCAATGGTATTGCATTTTTTTATATGAACCGCTGAAATTTCAATGTTTGATTTCCTCACGGCCGTCAGAAAAAAAAAAGCTTATTCACCCAATTTCGCTCAGTTTTTCATGGATTTTTATAAAACAGAGAGCCTAACCTTTTAAAATAAAGGATTTAGAAATTTTTTAGCCTGAAAATGGGTCGTTATTAAAATTTTGCTGGTGTTTTATCTTTTTAAACTGATATTTTGACTTCGTTTTTCTTGATTTTATAGAGGGGAAAAATGCTAACATTTTAGCGTAAAATTTCACTTGTTCTTTACATTTTCAAATTTTTAGGATTTGTTTTTTTGAGCCCTTTTTCCTCGAAATAGTGCCTGATTTCCTAATCTTCTAATTTCGTTGCAGGATTTCGGCGTGATGCCTCGGTGGCGAATGAGCACTACGAGTCGGTGTGGCAACGGCAGAATTTCTGGAAGAAACTCGCCGAGATTGAGGCCAAATCCGGCCGACCCAAGGTCGGCGGCAAGCCGAAATTTTGGCGCATTTTTTTGTGCGAAGCTTATACAAAGTATCGCTAAAATCCAAAAGAAATCGTACGTTCAAAAACGGCATGTTTAATTACAGATTTTCGAAATTTTTATCCGATTTTTGGTTTTAGGTATATTTTTTTAGAATTTTTAAGCGTTTTCGAAAACGATTTATCGAGATAGAAACAGGATTTTACTGTATTTTAACGATTTTTCAAGCTATATTGAGAAAATCTTCTAAAAATTTCTAATTTCGGGCGAAAATCGATCCTTTTTAGTGAAAAATCGATGTTTTTGTATTTTCCTAATAAAAATTTGTAAGGTTTTACTTTTAAAAAAACACAATTTAGAGGCGCTTACTTTTTATATTGAAAAATTCGACTAAAAAGGGTTGTTTTTAGTTGGCAATGTCTGGGTACAAGAATAAACATCCAGTGGTGGATGAGAAGAAGGATTCCAGAGAGGGTGTACGGTAGGCGTTAGCGCGTGTTTTAGTGAATTTATGATTTTGTTCAGCGAGGAATACATGACACTCCGCTATCGTCTGCCGTCAATGATGCGATTTCGGCGTTGGGAATGGATGTACGGCATTTTTTGAATTCGATCGAAAACTGCGTTCTTTTTCAGTGTAATCCGGCTGCTGGGGACGATCTATTTCGTGTCGATCATTCTCTCCACCGTATTCTACTATTCATTGAGGTACATTGTATATACTATAAAGTGGAGATTAAATGGTATAAAAAATTGCAAAATTTTCGAAATTTTATCGAAAAAGGTCAAAATTTTCGAATTAAAATTTTTTTTTGTAACGTTTTAACATTGAAAAAAATACGAAAGACGATAAAAGATGCTGTTTATTATGAACAGGGAGGCTGGACGGAAAAATAAAAATTTGCGCCGCCTCCCGCTAACAGGCCAGTACCCAAAAATGCGCATCGGTTTAGAATCCAGAACCGTCCACTTTCGACATATTGTTGGATGTGCCATCTCTCCCTTCGACTCATCCAACAAATCCAGTATCGAGTGGCCATGTCGAATGTCACTTGGTGTTCATCTACAAATGCATCGACATGTCCCGCTGAATTGTGTGTTCTTGATGCATCTGCTGAGGTACGTCCTAAAGGAATCGGCTCCGTATCACGCAACGCGTAAAAATTTCCCTGTCGTAATCGTTTTGTGGTAGATGATGACGGGGCAACGAAATATGACGGCCCTATTCTTCGACCAAGCCCATCATAATGTCCATCGGATGTATTATAACGAGACGACACCCAGGTATACTGTATTCACACGGGTATACTGGGTACTAGACTGTCAGCGGGGGGACCACCGTTGTTTTTCCTCCTAGTTCCTCTCCTTGATAATATAGAACCGTATTTTTGTAGCGTTTTAGTAGTTTTGCACTGCCAGACAGCTATAAAAATATGTTTAAATTTTGCAAAATCGAAAAATATCTGGCGGATTTACATGTTTTTTTTTTGACAAATACGTCAAACGTTTTGAAAATTTACAATTTTTTTGTGAGTTTTTATACCTAAAAACTGTGTAAAATGCTATAAAAACGGCTTCTTTTTCCTGTAGTACCGGGATTACCCGGAAAAATTTGGTTGCCTGCTAAAAGCCCCCCGCTAGCAGCCCAGTACCGGACGCCGTACGATATTAAAATACGTAGCGTACCTCCGGATTCTAGGGTTGGTTCGCTGTGCATTGGCTGTATGTACGTGTTGGCTGCAATGACGGCTGGCTGGCGTCTTCTCTACAAGGGTGGCAATCGCATCTTTGTCAGGGATCAACGCGGAGAGACTGTCGGTACGACGATTTCGCCTAAAAACACCTACCAAAATCATCTAAAGTTTTTAAAAACGTTTTTATAACTTGTAACAAATAATCCGTTTTTAACAAAACGTTTAAAATTAATTTAAACGATATTTTCGGCCATTTTCAGGAATTTGACCCAATTTTCAAAATGCTGAATTTTTGCAACAATTAATTCAGCCTTAATTTTAATTAATTAATGCTTTAATATAATTAAAAACGGCCAAAAGCGCGTGTATTCAGAAGGGATCTACATCGCCTCAGCCCAAGTGACAATCTTCGCGTGGATTGTGCTGTTCTTCGCCATCGCCCATCTCGGTCTCATCGTCTATGTTTTTGCCGGCAAAACCCTGTCCAGGTACAATTCCACAAATGGTCACTGCTGGCTAGCCACCGCCGCGCTAAAGTTTCATTGTTTTCATCTATTTTTGAAACATGGAAAGTTCGTCACTTGGGTTCTTTTGCATTATCGGGGGGGGGGGACTTTATTCTTAGAACTCCAGAAACTATTGGTAACGACTTAGAAAATATTTTAATAGCGTTTTCGTAACAGTTAACTATATTTCAAGCGGAAAAACCATCAAAAAAAACTGGGAAAGACTTTTTAGCTAAAATTTTAGTAAAAAAAATCAGATTTTTGTATTTTTAAACAAATTTTGTAGTTTTTACGTTTAGGAATTGTCAAAAAAGGGCCAAAACAGCTATTTAAATAAGAAAATAAGAAGAAAGATCCTAAGAAAAAAAGTTGCCCCCCCCGTTAATGCGAAAGAACCGAAATAACCCAATTTTTATATTTTCTAATTTTTGCCAAAAACGCCTTCGGAAATTAAATAATCTGATTGTTTGAATGAATTTCAACTAATATATGAATGATTCAGCGAGGCCTATGGTTGCCGAGACCAATTCGAAGCGGCGATGCGCTACAGAAGGAACGATGTCTTCTCATTCTTCATCCACAACAGATCCCTCATCACAAATCCCGTATTCTGTCCGGATGATGATGATGATCGGGACGAAATGATGAATTGGTGATTTATGCTAGAAGAAGATTCTCGAATTTTCGTTCAATTTCCGGTTGATAAAGTTCTCTTTTCGTGGTCCAATTAAAACCCGTTTCAATAGAAAAAAGCAAAAGAGGCAGGCTGGCAAAAATGCTTTGAGAAGTTATACACAAGGGTTTTTGTGCAGCTAGCAGAGATCCGTTGCGGATATTTTCCGATCGAGGCAGGCTAGCAGAGATCATTTCAGAAAATGAAACTTTCAAAATATCGAAAATTAGCCTCAAACCGGTCGAAATTAACTTGATTTTCCTATCGTAACCTGTTCCTCGAAAAAACCTGTTGGTCAATAAACCTAAAAGAAGGCTCTGCCGCCTCGAGAATGCCGTTTTTTGAACGTAAAACAGTATCGAAACTAAACCTTATTCTGTCGATATCACGCAGCATCCGAAAAAACAGCTTCTCCTTGCATTTCTGGCTTCTTGCCCGGCTTTTCAGCTTCTTCTTGCGATCCGATTGGCCATTGAGCGGGGGTTCTCTAAAAATATTTTCGGAGAAGTAGCACGGTTTAATCACTAACCGCCGATCCAAAACGAGCGTCCTTGTGCCGATTCGATCGCTTTCCTTTTCCGAATATCCGCTGAAAAGACTCGTTGGCGATGCGCTGGCCTGAAAAACGATTTTTACAAAAGTAAAACTACTTTTTTGATTTTCCTGTTCTCTAGACGCAGAGCTCGGCCATTTCGTGCCCATCATCGTCTTGTTTTGCTTGTCGAATGCCCATTGAAGTAGGGATATCTGAAAAAGATTTTCGGAGAAGTAGACAGGTCGATGACGAACCGCTAATCCATGATGAGAAGTTCAAGATGACGGGTAGTCGGCCGCAGCTCCTTCTCTAAACAAAATCAAAGCAAGAAAACTAACATAAAACTGGTCCATTTCTACAGCCGATTGGGCGGCGTCGTCAAGCGGGCTCCCACCACGTGGCTGGCGTCCGTGAAGAACCCTGAAATTTATTTGTAATTCAGGCTGAAATTCAACAATAAGTGAAAACAAAGCAAAGCAGAAATAACAAGGTAACGTGAACAAGATGCAATAACGAAAGCGCAAGCCAGGCATGACAATACGAAACGAGGAACGGTCATGATGGGCTACCAATCCGCGCCCTCAACATCCAAGCCGGTTTCATTCATAATGATCCCGAGGCGGCCAGCATGGAATTGATACCAGCCGGTCGAGGGATCGATCTGCATCGGGTAGTCCGGGCCAAAAACCGTCGGATGCATCTGATGAGGGAGCAAGGGACAGTTGATGTCTAGGATCAATCTCTTTCGCTGTCCATTCACGTATTCATCAATCATCTGCTTGAAGACCTCGAAGAAGTGAGACGGCAACTCTCCATTCTCCGCCTTTTCCAGCGTACAGCCCAAACATTCCATCTTCCATTGGGTGATGTAGTCGAGTAGTTCCATTCCAACTGAGCCGAGCTCGATCTGGGTCAGCGTCGAAAAGGCCTCGCTCAACCTCGGCGTCACAGTGTAGTTCGTATAGTGTGTGAGGTCAATGCGTGGCGGGTTGTGCTTCTCGATGAGAATGGCGGCATAATCCGTTGTTTTTTCCTCTCCTTTCAATATAAAATCATCTTCCGGTCTGAGTCTGAGTCCCTCAACGTCGATCGGACGAGCATCCGAGTTGTAGATCAAGCCATAGACTGATGCGCCGTGAAGAAGAAACTCCAATACCTCCGGCGTTTGAGCATTACGAGGAGAATCCGGTCCAATGGTGGCCACGCATTCAATCCAGCCAAACTCCTTGTCCTTCAGATGTTTTGTGGCGTCGAGGAGATTCTGATGAGCACCAGCAGCTGAGATCAAGTCGTCCGGGTTCAGCGGTTCCACAATCCTCTGCAGCAAGAAATAGGGGAGCTCGTAGATTTTCCTCGAGGGCTTGCCGGCCTGCTGCTTGACACAATCATCCGTCTTTCCATTGCTCTCCTCGACAATGTCGATATCCCTCCACCAAATCCTTCCATCGTACAGTAGACCCCGCAGCGCCATTTGAAATTGATCACGATCCATCGAAGCGTTGAGTTAACTTCCTACCTGAAAAGGAAAGATTTGAATTTGGCGGATTCACCGAACAGAAACGGAATAGCAAGACAGATCAGGTAAAAGAAAGGTATTCAAGCGAAGGAAACGTGCCGGCGTGCACGGCGAAAAGTCGACCGATCGCGCTAACAATGAATTTAGCGTTTCTCGCTGTTCAAGCTCCGAGGAAAGCGAAAAAAGCTGTGAAATACGCGCGCGGAAGAGAGCTGAGGTAAACGGTGAGTGAAAATGTTATATTTGAGGCATTCGAGAAGCACAAACGCGCGTAGAAGATCTGCGCCGAGCAGGCGGCGTACAAATTCCAGTTTTCCAAAACAAAGCAAGCGCCTCTATGATAAGTCGGAAAGGGCTGGCTTCGACATTATTCGCGATGCTTTAAACATCAAAAAGGAAAGTAAAAACAAATGAAAAACCAAAAATTCTTTATTCAACCGCGAAATAGTGCATTATCAGTGTGATTTCTCTTTATTTAGGTAGATCTGGTGGCTGTCCGGCATGCTGTCGCTCAATTCGTCAGCGATTCGTGCTTGTCCCCTAAAAAATGGCTTAAAAATATCATGTAGCATGAATAATACCATTAGTCTCGTTGGCCGTGTCGTCGGAGGCGTTGATGCATGGCCGATAGATGCCGTTAATTGGAATCTGAGGGCCTGGAAAAGAGAGAGAATTAAGATGATAAATATAACCAACCAGCCGCACATCCGCCCTGCAATTCGAGAGACCACTGCTCACGACGAGAAGCCAGACAATTCGAAGCTCGTTGATGGGGTTCGGGCTTGGGGCCAACTTCTCCGCGAAGAGTACACTTCAACGTCGTCTGAGCCTCAGCCTCACCCAGATCCTCAAATAAACAACAATACCAATTATTATTATTAGGGAGATGGACCTGTTCCTCGTGAATACTCTCATCCATACACAAATAGTCGATTCTTGTCGACTGGCTGCTGTTTCCTCCTTGACTCGGCCCTCCTTTTCCCATCATCATCATCTCATCCACATCGGAAGGCTGCAAAAACAGAAAACTAGAAAATTAACGTAGAAATGGCTCACCTCGACATCGCATGCCCATTCCTGCGTCTTGGCCAACGACCGGGAGGCCGACATTTTGGGGGTGGGGTAAAAATGAAATATAATTAATTGCCCTTAAAAGGGATTTTTATGCAATTTATTTGTATTCAAATTTATTTTATTTGTCGATTGACAACATTTTATTTCTCGGTCTATTTGCCAGAAAACCAGCAAAACCCGAAAATCGGATATGTACACTCCGTTTGCACCTAATGACGGACATCTGTACGGAGTATCGCTTCGGAATCCAACCAAAACCAAAAATTAAAAATTTAAAGTTCTAAAATCAACCTTATAAACCTCATTTTTTTAGACTGCCTCCTTTCCCAGTTTACTAGGCCGTTCTTTTTAGTGTTTTCCAAATTTTATAGTCGAGTCGCTCTTTGTGGGAAAATCGGATACGTGCGTTCCGGTTACACCTAATGACGGCCATCTGCAGTTTTTGGGGGATTGTAGGCCGATTTTGTTTGCCACCTAAAATCACGGCAATTGTCGATGCTTTTCAATATTTTTTCTAAAGTTTGTCTACGTCAAATATTGCTAAATTCTACTAAAAGGAATATAGAGAACAGATTGCTTGATTACTAGAGAAAGACTGCTGCGAAAGGGCTCCACTTACGGAAATCAAAATATTTAGCTGGAAGATGCAGAACCCGAGATAGTGCTTTTCCAATGGGACGGTGTGTACCACGCGGCCGATTCATTAAAGGGCTGCCGACGGCAAGTGTCGATCCCCCCTCATCAACAAATTGGCAAGTAGCCAACAGGGAAGCGGGATCAAAAGAAAAATTTTTAAAATTCTAAAATTAAACTTTTAAAACTAATATTTTAGATTTTTCCTTTCCCAGTTTCCTATGCCAATAAACTATAATATTTTTTAGTGTTTTCCAAATTTTATAGGTTTTTCGCTATTAATGAGCCAATATAAACAAGCTTTTTTCAGGTAACCGAAAATGTCGTTGGAGCCTCCTCGAAAGATGGCAAAATTGCCGGAAAAGAACCTCGTCGATCTGCCGGCCAATCTGCTGCACAAAGTGTTCGAGCCGTTGGACCCGGAGAGTCTGCTGGCCGTCTCCAAATCGCATGAATTGCTGCGCGAACACGTCTATTCCCGGCCGGATAAGAGATGGAGAATGGTCCATATTACTGAAGACATTGCCATCATCGATTATGCCAGTTTCAACAGAAAAGAGGCGGCAATTCTGCTGGAATACGAGGACATCTACCAATCACCGCTCAACGTCTACGATCTTCCCCTGGAGATTATCTGGCAGATTATGGAGCCACTTCGGGAGGATGATCTACTGGCTTTTGCTAGTGTACACGACAGGATATTGTGTGCGACAAAGAATCTGGAGGACAACCGATTGTGGGAGGTGGAATGTACGTTGGAGGGAGCATCCGCTTCGAAGCCGCTCGCCAAAACAGCCGATCAATGTGAAATGCTGCTTCATGACGCGGCGCTCTGGCGGTTGTATTTGGATCTAGATGTGAGAGAGATGAACATCGACCATCTGACCGTTGATGAGCTTCACTTGCGGGGTGTTGATACAGATGAGAAAGTTGCGAATCTCGTCGAAAAGTATAATCCCGATCAGGTGGATCTGCAGTCTGCAATTTACACCTTTTCTCCTCGACTTTGTCAAGCCATTTCGACTCGAGAGAAATTGATACTTGGAAAAGTTGAAATGGACATTCTCGATCATATTGCCAGGTGGAAATTCGAGAAGCTGGAATGCGAGTTGAACAACACGGAACGGCTGCCTATTCACTTCTTCGACGTCATCAAGAATCTTCTGGATCAATGGGAAGAGGGCCGACGGCGTTGCTTGAACCTGCACATCCGCTTTCTCTCACCGCTACGAGAAGGCGAGCTTCGTAGAAACGTTTTTGGCCGCGATTATCGAATGGACTGGATGGATGGTCGAAGATATTTGCTATGCTCGATCCGTTCCTTGCACCGGCGGTCGCTTATCCTATCAATTGACCAGCAAGAGTTGACCATTCATTAGCCAAGACATTTCTCGGTTCTTTCGCAGTATCGGGGGCTTTGATAATAAACTTTCGAGCAATGGTAAAACGGGGTTGCGCACGGCGGGAGTCGAACCCGCGACCTCCTGTTTTCCGTACAGGTGCTCTTCCGCTGAGCTACACGCGTCCCGAATCACCATCGCTCGAGGCCGAGGATGAGGGAAAGGATGGCTGATTCACGCCATGGCACTCTGCCGTTTCCGGGGCTTTTCCCCTCTCTTGCCAATCCTTTACATGATAATACACATGGAGGGATTGTTTTAAACCGTTTTTTACTCTTCCGTGAAACGTAAAAACTGTAAAGTTTTACCAAACTTTACAGTTACCACTAAAAAGCTAAACTATATAGATTTTTGGACCAAAAACTTGACTGAAAGCACTTTCTATTACGCTACTAGGCATTTCTGAATTGTAGGGAAAAAATTGGTCCCCCAACGCTGCGAACTTTATTCTTACATTGTCACTTTCTTTCCTTCTCGTTGCTTCCGCTTCTCCATTACTTTTCTATTCATTTGCCCGATAAAATGTTGATTTTCAGGTGAAAAATGGACATCGCTGCGGAGGGACAATCCGGCGATTCACCAATTTGTGCTCCGCCAACGCCCAAATGCCGAAAAGGTTTATTTTTTATAGTAGTCATTTTTAGGCATCGCGCTCGGGATGGTCTATCGACAAGAAGCTCAAGTTCCTCAGGCCGTAGCAGTTTGATGGCGGTTAGTGACCGAACGGTTCACTTCTGTGCCCCTGTTTCAGTTCTCGACGGTCTGCCATAGCAGCCCTCAACATCTTCACGATGCGACTTCAGAACCAGTTTCGACTTCTGCTAATGAAGTGAAAGGCCATAACTCTTATCAGAGGTTTAAATTGAATTGCATTGAATTTTTATAGGCGAAAAGCATGAAAAGCCGGCGGATTGATAGCCAGGCCCGGCAAAAAGTTATATCTACCAAAATAAAGTATACACGAAAACACGGAGTGTTTTGATAGGTTTTTTTTTGCTAATATATCTAGATTTCATCTGGAAAAATCATCCAGAAGCCCTAGAACTTTCAAAATTACAAATTTTCAGCGAAAATCCGTATTTTGCTTGAAAACATTCATATTTTAGAAATTTTTCATGAAAATTTTTTCGAGGTTACCGGATTGGAAATGGAACGGAACTTTGAAGGTTATTCTATTTTTTAATGGCGCTTTTTTGTGCTTTTTTCGAACTATTATGAAACGTTGAGAACTCTGGTTAAAAATGCTGATCCTCAGGGGGATTGGATTCCATTGTTTTCTCAATTGATTGTTTGTCTATTCTTTCCGCTCCGCTCCAGCTTCTTCTTCTCGTTCTCAAGATTCATCCCCTCGCTTCCACTTCACCCCCCATTCCCATCCGCCCCTAGGGCTTTCCAGCGCTATCCCAGGACCCCCAGAACTGTACGACCCCCATTTTTGCACTATTTTTTTGGGGCTCCTCAAGGATCTCTGCTAGCCTGCCTCGATTTCCGACGAATTTCCGCAAATAATCTCTGCTCGTCTGCCGTGATTTTTGGTGCAATTTTCCCAGGAGGTTTTGGCCAGCTCGCCTAGAGATTTCGGGCTTTTCCTGAATAATCTATGCTAGCTTGCCGACCGTATAGGCGGTAGTTTCAGTATAGGACAGTCTTGTCCCGCAAAGAATCTCTGCTAGCCTGCCCCCCTGCCAGTGATAATCTGTTGCGAGGCGGTGTGTATTGGCCAATCCTGTCGTCCATACGTGCCCATCCCCCAATTGTCGGCTTTTCCCCCTCCTGTTCCGCATTTACACGGCTTCTTCTTCTTCTTCTTCTGCCTCTTCCCGTCTGTCCGTTGTGAGGTGTTCGTCGTAGTCATTCTTCGGGAAAGGGGGGATAAACGGTCTAAACGGGAGTCTCCCCCCGAGAAGGAACACACCTACGACAAACACCTATGAACACAGATAGACAGAGCGGAATGGAACGGAATTAACGATGACATCAATGATCGAATAGGGAGGGCTGGCAGGGAGCATTTGGGAAAAACGCCGGTGATTAAAACAGAGTAGATAGCAGCTATTTTTGAGGAAATTTTGCCTTGGTGCTCGGGTAGGCTAGCAGTGAGCTTTTTGAAAACATTTTCGACGTCCAAATACGGGTAGCTAGCAGCGGTCTTTGAGGAAATCTTGGGTTTTGGAGGAGCCGGGCAAACTAGCTGAGATCATTTATGGGATCTAGACGATTTCCAACTAGGTAGGCTAGCAGAGAACATTTCGGAACGTTTTCGACAAGCGGAATAGGGCAGCTAGCATCGATCTTTGAGGAACTTCGGACACTCAGGCTCGGATAGGTTCGCAGGGATTCTTTACGGGCCTGGCAAACTAGCAGAGTTTCTTGGGGATTTGCTCATAATGGCTTCCCGATCTTAAAAAAAACAACAATTTTTTTGAAGTTTAAGTTTCCCATTTTTAGGCCATTTTCAACTCCGGAAGGGCGAACGAACACTACCCAATTTCCTCCGTTAAAACCCGGAAAAAAACGGGGGGGGGGCACTTTCAGGGACAATGAAGGCTTAGAGGGGAGATTGTGTTACATTGATGAATTGTCGTCTTTTGGACACTATTGTAGCCCCCCGTTCACCCATCTATTCTTCTAAATAGCCTTAGGGCAATACTATCCCCCCACCCACCCAAGCACCCACAGCTTGTTCTTCCAGGGGGTGTCCGGGGAGAGTGTTGTGTACTCTCTCTCTCTCTCGCTCTCTCTCGCCTCCAGAAAGTGTGTCCCACCCTTTCCCCTTTCATTGTCCATCCCCCTTGTTGGCCATTCCGTGCCATTCCTCCTTACGGTCAACCGGAAGGACGGTGTCCCCTGGAATTCCGGGGTTATTTTCTACCGTAACTCATATTTCGCAACTTTTACAACTTTTTCTTGGCGTCATCATCTGAAGATATGCTTCCTATAACTACCCGCCGAAAGGCAAACGTTTTGCACGGGCTGGGGGTCGAACTCGGATACCGTGGGTGACGGGCGAGAGCTTTACCAATTGACTAGAGTTTTCTTTGGTGTTTTTGATTGGATTTCTTTTGGAAAGCATTTTTATTGTCGGCCTCAAGCGTTAAAGCTGCAATAAAATTACCTTAATTCATGACAAACTCAGAGCTTGGAAAGGTTACGGTATTTTTCATTTTACAGTATTCCCGGTAGAATTTTACAGTTTTTCGATTCAAAAATGTTTTCAAAGACTAAAATGACTGTCAGTTTACGCAGTGATGCAAAAAAAATTAAAAAAAAAAACTACCGTATTCGAGGATGGCGCTTTCCAATACCTAGAAAAACTCGTAACAAGAAACAAGCTGTATATTTGCGAGCTACTCTCGGAGTGAATGTGTCATCGGCTTTTCTGGATGGCATAGACCAGTCCCCCCCTCTATTTGATACGGTATTTGGTCCCTTTCCTGGCCTCCTTCCTTCCAATATATTCCTAGCCATCCGATCTGACACCGTCACACACATCCCGGCTTCTTCCCCGGCTTCATCCCGGATCCGCCCCCTAATTGATCCGATTTTTCCGTTTCCGTACTGTTTACACTGCCCGATTACGGCAGCCTTTGGGTTTTTAGGTGTCACTGTCCCTTTAAAGTTTAACTCGATCCAACTTTAGAGATTTGGGACGTTTTTCTACCTGTCGTGTCGATATTATAACTTTTTTGGCAGATTACCGTAATCCCGATGTTTTCCCACTTGGCTACGGTGTCTTCCGGTCTATTTTTAATTTCGAGGTGTCACTGTCCCTTTAAAGTTTAACTCGACCCAGTTCGTGTTATTGAAACCCTCTTCCTGGCTACCGTACTCTCTTTTTTGTCCTAATTACCGTAACTTCAAGTCTCGTTTTGAGTTTCAGGTGTCACTGTCTCTTTCAAACGGAAAAGTTTGATCATTCTGGATTTTTGAATAGATTTTCTGCCAAACTACCGTAGCTTCCATCATTTTTCACCCTTGCTACCGTATCTTTCTGCAGATTTTTTGGATTTTCCTGGAGTCACTGCTCCTTTAAAAGCCCATGTTTTGCTAATTCCATGTCTCGCTTTAACTACCGTAATCGGATGTTTCTATGTGTTTTCAGGTACCGTATTTTTCGGGATTTTCTAGCTTGTTCTTTCTACCGTAACCCACGCTATTTGGCTACCTGAATCGGGAACGGTGTTTTGATTTTTCTCCATTTTCAGACTCTGATATCGTATTTTCCAGCATCACAGAAAATCCTTTACTACCGTAACCTCGTAAGAATTCCGGCTGTATCGCAGCGTTTTTGCCGATTTTTGTGGTTTCTCGAATTTATTTTCTCCATTTCTCATCTTGTTTTTGTCTTATTTGGTGCCCTCGACCTACCGTACCCCCTTTTCAGCGTTCGACCCTCTGCGTGTCTACCCCCAATAAATAAATAGAGAGAAGAAGAGAGACGAAAGAGAGAAAGAGAAATATATTGGCCGAAATGCGTGATGTTCTATCGGCAGTCATTCTACTGCCCGCCCTTCTATCCGCCAATTTATTCGGCTATCAACAGAACCAGGGAGGACAATGTGAGTTCATTGGAAATATCTGAATTTTTGACATGTCACAGTCCCTTTAAAACCGAATTCAGTCGATTTTTGACTTCACACCGCCTTTAAAAATGCGTCAAAAACCCTAAAAACGCTTCAACTCTTGCTGTTTTAGCTGTCACGCTCTCTTCAAAGCCAAATTCTATCGATTTCTGGATTCCCAAACCCTTCCAAAATTACGGTAAAAACCGACCTCTGCTTTTTAAAAGCAGACTTGCAACCGGAAAGCGCTCAAAAAGCCTGAAAACTCATCAAAATCGGGTTTTTCTTGGTGGCACACTCCCTTGAAATGAAAGCTGATTGTTTTTTGGCCTCTCAGTACCTTTAAAAAACTTGAGTCATTTTCATATCTGGCTAAGCCATTAAAAACGTCATTTTCTACCTGCCCGATGCCCTTTAACGCAAAACTCTGTGGATTCCTGGGTTCCCAGTACCTTTAAAAGTACGGTAGCATCTGGGAAAACGCCCGAAACCAACAAACACCACCTTAGAAAAAGCTGTCAAAGCTTGAAAATGACGCGAATTTGCCAATTTATTGTTGTTCCACCCTTTGGGGCCTAATTCCATCGATTGCTGGGTTTCCAGTCCCTTTAATGTTGTGTTGTGTTCACATTAGTAACTTTGCTCCCTCGAAAAATAGGTAAAAATGGTCATTTTTGATATGTTCCACTTCATTTAGTCTCGTAAACAAGGAAAAGCCGTAGTTAGTGGGGGTTTTCTTGATCCTGGGGGGTGAAGACGCAGAAAAAGGGGGGGGGGGGTATTCCTGGAGACTGGGTCCCGTTGTGCATGTCTATCTATTGTCCCCCCTTCATTCCCCCCTTCTAGTGTCCAAACAGTCCCCCCAAGACTGTCGTGTAAAGAGGAAAGAAATGGAATTGGCCACTACCGGGGGGACACTTTCTCCCCCTGGGAAGAGAGAGAGAGAGAGAGAGAGAGAGAGAGAGAGAGAGCAGGGAGGGGGGAAGAAGATAATCCCATGTTCGCGCCATAGCCTTAGGGCATTCGGGGGAGAAAAGGGGCAGGAAATAGGAAACAACCGACTGCAAAGACCAGACAATAGCTAGGGAAACGTTCACCTTTAAAGATTAGGGGTCGGGAAATTTGGCAAAAAGTCTCTGCTAGCATGCCTGCAAGCTTTTTCTTTCCCTAGGAATCTCTGCTAGTAGCTCCGGCGCGTTTAGATACTCAAAGACTCTCTGCAAGTTGGCCGCGGATCCAGATCTCATTCCGTAAATTTCCCCTGCTAGCCTGCCCTGGAGTTTTATCGCTAACTTTCCCGCCTAGAATTAGCTTGGTCAATGATCTCTGCTAGTTTCTCTACAGCTTTTTAGCCCAAAGGTTCTCTGCTAGATACCCAGATTCAAGTGGCCTCTCCTCCCAAATTTCCCCTGCTAGCTTGCCCTTCACTCGAAATTTTCCGAAAAACCATCACCCCCGACTGATTTTGGTACCCACCATTGGTTCCACCTACCCTTCATAGCCCCCTCCCTGGGTCCCTCCCTCACCGGGGGTGTAGCTCAGTGGTAGAGTGCCCGCTTCGCATGCGGGAAGTCCTGGGTTCAAACCCCAGCTCCTCCAAATTTTTTTGCTTTTTGGAATGTGGCTCGTAAATGGCTTCTACAGTTTTGTAAAATTGTTTTTGTGACGATTTTGGATTTGTTTATCTTCAATTATGGAGATTTTTACTCGTTTACCGGCCCTCTATTGCTATGGCGTATGCGCGGTTTATAATAGTGGCTTTTCTTCGTTTTTTTGCGGCTGTTTCTAGCTATTTTTCTTGCTAGTCTGCCGGCCATAAACTACAGAATACCAATGATTGGCCTGGGTATAGAAAGCGAACGCTTCCGGACAGATACACGTCAAAAAACGGGCAGAAAAACTGGCCGTCTTGGGACGCGGAGTCGATGAGTCATTCCAGCAAATATTCGCACAAATAAATAGCGGAAAAACTGGTTGAGCAGAGGACCGGCATTCACGTTTTTAGGCGCTAAAAGTCGGACGTTTTTTTTGTTAATAGGAAATTATTTTTGGGCTTTTAAAATCTTTAAAAATAACTAAAAAATGTCGGGGAAAATTTACAAAAATGAGCCGCGTTTTGTGGGTTTCCCCGGAGATTTTCATAGCGTAATCTGTTGAACAATAAATTTTTGGACATTCAAAACAAAAACATTCCAGCAACCCTGAAAACAACGGCCCATTTTGGCGGGCAGAGCCCCTCTCTCGGCCTCTGTGCGCTCTCCCTCCGCTCCCCTCCCTTCATAACCCCCTGCCGAGGGGCCCTACCCCGTCGGGGGTGTAGCTCAGTGGTAGAGCGCCCGCTTCGCATGCGGGAAGTCCTGGGTTCAAACCCCAGTTCCTCCAAATTTTTTTGCTTTTTGGAGGAAAGCTGGCTACATGCCTCTAGAAGCCCGTAATATAGCTTTTATGAATTTTAACATTAGATAAAGCCATTTTCAAAGCATTTTAACGCGAAATATCAGCTCCAAAGTCCACCAAACCATGGTTGGCCCTTTTTTGGGAAAAGTGAAGCCTGGAGAAGCCTCCATCGAGACGTCGTGTGAAGTGTGGTGTGGACAGATAGACGAACTGACAGACAGACAGACAAACAGACAGACAGACAGAGGGAACAGAAGGACTTGGGAATAAGGGGGAATGAGGGCTATTTGGGGCTCTCAAAAGATCCTCACGGGGAAATGAGACGACCCCCGGAATGGACAAATACGGTCTATATAACCGTGTTTATGGGCTTTTAAAGGAACTGCGAAGCGAGTGTGTAAATAGGAATCATACGGAAATGGGCAAAAATTATCAAAATGTTAAAAAAATTTCAAAAAAAGCAAGATGTTTCAGGATTTTCTAAATTTTTAAAGAATTGATGGCGTTTTAAAGGGACTGTGAAGCTATATGTAGTTAGGAATGTAGCGGAATTTGGAAGGCAATCTCCTGAAAAATCGGAGTATGAATTTAAAAATTTAAGTTTTAGAATTTTCCAATATTTTTCGAAATTTTTTATGCTTTCAGATGATCAAGCGGCAGCAGCTGCACAAGTAGCCTCATCCCTGCACCATCATCCTCATCAAGTACAGCAGCAACAACAACAATATCAATCATATCCCCAGCAACAACAACAGTACTCCAACAATCAACAATTCCAGTCACAGGTACGCTAGCTTTTATTTTTATTTGTCTTCGTAATTTCTTTTATTTTCTTGTCGCATGGCATGCAATGCATTACGGCATGTAATTTGGGGGGATTCGCTTGATGGCCTGTCTTTTTCAAAATAATTTGTATTTCTCTTTACCTTTTGCTTTATTTTTTGTGAGCAGATAATCTAGCACAGATCATTGGGGAGGCTTCAAAAATTGAAAAAAAGTGCAGTGTTGATTTTCTACAGTAGTTTCGGGCAACATTTAGAAAAAAAAGATTTGGCCTTTTTAGGATTTGAGTAAATTAATGACTTTTTTAAAATGAAATTAAATTTAAGCAAAGTCAATTGAAAATTAAAAATATGGAAAAATCGCTAAATATTGATTTTATCGATTTTTTGCTTCCTAGAATTCAAAAGTTGCGAAATTTCATTTATCTCTCTCTCTCTCTCTCTCTCTCTCTCTCGTTCTCTCTCTCACTCTCTCTCGCTCTCTCTCCACCTGCATCCTCTATCATTTCAGCCTCCTCCAGCGGCCCTCGATCCGCAGCTGTACAGCACCAACCCTGCCGTCCCCTCATCTGCAGATGTCAGCTACCCTCAACCGAATCCCCTGCTCGCCTATCAACAACAGCAGCAACAACTTCAACAAGTTCAGCAGCAGCCCCAATCCCCGGCAGTCCCCTCCCAATTCTCCTCCTACCCAGACCCTCAAACATACGAGCGCTACGCCGCCGCCGCCCAGTACGCCACACAACAACTCCAAAATGCACAGGCTCAAGCTGCTCAACAGGCCGCTGAAGCACAACAACAACAAGCCGCTCAAGCTGCTGCTGCTCAAGCCCAAGCTCAGGCTCAAGCCGCCCAGCAAATGCACAGCTACGGGGGCTATATCCCGGCTCAACAGCAGCAGCAACAAGTTCAACAAGTTCAGCAACAACAGCCGCAGCAGCCCTATGTCTACCCACCACCCCCACAACAACAACAACAACAACAACATCAGCAACAGGTTTGCATGGATTGCATGAATTAGTGGGGGGAAATGCTGGGGGCATGCTAGCATGGACAACTTGCGGAAAATTTCTTGAATTTCGAGCTTGCGCTATTTTTTATTGGTTTTTGTTGAAGTCTGTAGTTCAGATTCAAGTTTATCGACTTTGGATACTGTATTCTGTCATTCAGTGGGCATGCTAGCATGGACAATTTGCGGCAAATTTCCGGAATTTCGAGGTTGCGCTATTCCTAATTGGTTTTTGTAGCATGTAGTCCAGATTAGCGTTTCATAAATTCTGGATACCGTAAACTGGCAATCAATTGGCATGCTTGCATAGATAATTTGCGGCAAATCCGAATTTTCTCGCGATTACCGTAGCCATAAAAATCGAAAATTTGGATTTTTTTTTAGGATTTTTAGAAACCGTATTTTCAGGTGGCTGCGGCCTCGGCAGCGGCATCCGCATTTGTGAATTCTGCGTCACAATACGCCTCGCAGTACGCACAACAATTCGCCCAGACAACACAGGTACTTTTCGACAACCGATTTTCGATCGATAAATCCATAGTATTATTTCCCTTCAACGCCCCTTTAATCCATACCATCAATGCTTTTGCTAACAATTCAGAGAAAAATTAAAATTCAGCCCCTGGCTTTGTTGTGTGTGCTTGGGATTTTCGAGAGAAATTTGTAGCTTGTAGCCGAGACTAAGGGGGGAGAGACTATAGACTACACCAAAATGTAGTCTAGCTATTTTTAGAAGTGGTAGTCGGTGTTTTTGAGTGTTTTGTAGTTTCCCAAATTGTAGTTCGTATTCTTGCCGGTTAGACTACAAACTTGGTTATTAGGCCGTTTTTTGAGAGTTTTTAGTCAATTTTCCTAATTTTTGGACGTACTGTGTCGCCTGTAGTTCAGTTTGTGGCTTGTAGTCTGTATTCGTTTTAGCTGGGCTACAATTTCGCTCGTAAAAGCTCGTAAAGTTTTTGTAGGGTTTTAGGACGATATTTTATAGCCTGTAGTCGATTCTGTAGTCCGTTTTGTAGTGTGTAGTCTGTAGTCTCTCTTCTCCGCTTGTTTGTGAGGTATCTCCGTGTCTTTCTTTCCAGCATCCATCCTCATCAGTTGCCGCTCAGCTCGACCAGAATAATCTGCAGAAATACAGTCAATATCTCGACATTCTCCACAAGCATTATGGCATCCAATTGCCCGGTGCTCTCTCCGCCCATGTATGCCCTTTTTTCATACGTTTATTTATTCATTAAAATACTCACCGAAATTTTAATACCACATGAGTAAAGATTTTTTAAAAATTTTCTAAATCACCACAAAAAATCGAAAATAATTTTTTAGTGAAATTTAATGAATTTTTATACAGCTTTTTTCCATTTTTCGCTAAACTGCCAGGAAGTAGATATTCTAAAATTCAAATATTTTGAAAATATGACTCCGCCACCACCACACCAGCACAAATTCCCGATTTTTCAGCCGAAACCCGTGACCCCATCCCCACTGGCCATCCAATTCCCTCCACAATCTCCACCTGCACAGCCACAACAGCCCTCCTCTGCACAGGTACTGTATACCTCAAAAGCACGATTTTAAAGGAGGCAGCAAGGCAGAAACTTGAGAAAAATTTGGCTGCACGTCACTTAAAAAAACACGGCACGCGAATAGCACAGCGGCTATTTTACTAATCGCTAAACTGGCATGAAACGCATTAAATAACGTATTAATTATACTATTAAAATCAGGGATTTATTCAAATTTTGATCTGGAAAATTAGGAGAAATGGGGTCGATTTTAGGCCGTGGGCCGAGGGAAAAGGCCTCTGCCCCTGCCCAATTCCCGTGTTGATTTGGCTTATTGGTAGCGAGCTCGTTTTTGGTACGCAAGGTCCGGGTTCGACTCCTCGCCTCGGCAATAGTTTTTGCTTTTTGGCCAAAAATTAATGAATAACTACTTTAGCACTTCTACATCCTTATTTTTTGAATATCAAGCCCGAAAACGAAGCATGAGCATGTGGAAATCCACTTTCAGATGGGTACCTTCCCCAGCCAACACAACAGCAGCCACTCTCTGCATACCCACAACTTCAACAAGGACCCCTCCCCACCCATCAACAGCCACAGCCACAACAACTACAGACTACAAACCCCGCCCTCCAATACCAAGGATATCCGAATGCGGCCACGATGGCTGTTGCACAACAAGTCGCACAACAGGTTCGAGCCGTTCACTGGAATTTGCATGAGTCTAGCATGGCACCGAGGCACTAGAATGCATTAATGGGAGTCATTTTGGGGAATAATCACTCAAAAGTTACCGTAAAAACAAATGTGAACAATTTAGGCTACTTCCAACACTTACGCCACGAGCAACACCTATCCCCAACCCGCGCAACAAGTTCAGCAAGTTCAGGTTGGGTTTTTGGGAGATTTTCGCAAATAATTGCTGCTAGCCTGCCAGCCAGTTTAATGATTGGGCCAGTAGAAACTAGAGAAAAAATATAAAATTTAGGTTAATTTCTCGATTTTTTAGCAATCATCGTACCCGCAGCCACAACAACAACAACAGACAGCATCCCCTTATGGAACATATCAACAACAAATGGCACAACAACAGCTGCAATTGCAGGTACGCAGAGGGAAAGAAGCAAATGGTCTCTGCTAGATTGCCTTGAAACAATCTAAAAATCTTTGCTGGTCTCCCAAAAAATTCTAATTTTCCTCAAGGATCTCTGCTAGTTAACCTGGAACGATCAGGAGAATCGGCCAAAAAATTTAAAGAATCCCTGCTAGTTGGCCTGTCAATAAATCAATAAATTCAAAGATCTCTCCTAGCCCATCTTTTCTGATGACGATTCAAAAAATTTGAAAAATGTAGTTTATTCGAATTCGAAAATACCGAGGCAAAACCAGCGCAAATCTGAATTTTAGAAGCTATAAACTCGATTTCAGCAGCATCTGCAGCAACAGGGACAACAACAACCACAGTACCCGGCAGCCCCACAAGAACCCCAACAACCCCCACAACAACAACAACAACAACAACAGTACCAAACATACCCCTCGCCTGCCCCAGCTGCTCCTTCTTCCGCTTCAGCCTCTAACCCTGGATTGTCTGGATTCGCCACCGCTGAGCAACAGGCTGCCGCTCAGGTAGGCAACATCCAAAAAAAAAACAGAAAATCCCAATAAAATGGAATTTTTTGGCGTAACTTGGTGTAGTTTGTAGTCTGTAGGTCGATTTGGATGAAATGAACATTGCAATTTCAACGAAAAAGCACAAAAAAACCGTCGGATTTCTTTTTCTCAATTCCGAGACTTTCCGAAATTCCGTTAGCCGTCATTTGGTGTAGTTTTGGTAAAGTTGCTTGATTTCCGGCGGCTGTCATTTGGCGTAGTTTGTAGCCTACAGTCTTTTACAGTACGACATTTACCCAAAATTCGCAGAATTTCACGAGGAAAACCCTCCGAAAAGCGCGCAAATTTTCTAAAAAATATCTTGAAACTAAGGGACAGAAGCTACAAACTACAAACTCCATTTTCCAGGCATATGCCGCCCAGCAGGCCCAACAAAACTATGAACGATACGGACAGGCAAACGGAGGGCAGACGGTAATTTTGTCGTTTGTAATTTATGTTTCTTATTTTTCAGAATTACCCGCCGCAACAACCCCAACAACCACAGTACCCACGTCCCGCGGCACCTGGTCAGTTTTTTACAGAACAAAAATAAACGTTTTAAACTTTTCACAAATTGCGAAAATTGAGTAAAAAGCTTGATTTTGTTTTAAAATGCTTTATATTTAATGTATCGGGCAATTTTTAGCTATTTTGCTATATAAAACTTATTTTTTTAGCCCCAGCCCCAGCCCCGTACCAGCCGAATCCGCAGAGCTCCTATCCACGTAGGCAGTTTTGAAGCCGTTAAATGGATAAAAATAGGAAATTGTGCCAAATTTCTAGAATTAGAAGCCTAGACTTCCGGCTACAAACTACAAAAAATAGCCCATTTTCAGCCGTCCAGCCGCAACAGCCGACATATGGTGTCCAGCCGAGTGCCTCAAGCGGATATCAGGCGACAGGTAAAAACTACAGGCTACAGGCTGCAAAATAGACCATAAGCTAGGCTACAGACTACAATTTCAACCCCAATTTTTGCAGCCGTTCCGCGACCCGCCTATCCCCAACCGGCCCCCGCTCCCGCCCCAGCCCCGGCCCCCTACGAGCCGCCGGTAGGCTAATTTTTCCAGATTTTTTCGATGCAAAATCTGAATTGTCACTCAGTCTAGTGAATTCTGTAGTTTGCAGCCTAAACAAGCAAAACGAACGAAAAACGAAGAATTTGAAGCCCAAAAGCTCAAAAAACCCGATTTTTTTGGGCTTTACGAATTTAACCCATTTTCCGAAATTTCTAGATGCAACCCTATCACCCGCCAGCCCAATACGGTATCCAGGCCACCCAGCAGCCGCAGATCCAGGTAGAATTGACAAAAAAATCTACCAAAAAAAGTTGAAAAATGACAAAATTCGAAAAACGAGATATCTTCGATTTTTGGCAATTTCCAAATCTGGAAAATCGAGGTCAAATGGTATTTTTCTAGCCGCACCCTTCATCGTATCAATCTGGAAATGGCGGCTATTCGCAGCCAGAAATTGAGGGAAATCAAGTGATTGAAGAGGAGGTCGAGCAGCCATATCAACCACAACAACCCGCACCACAGGTATTGAAGGAAGATTTAGCTGTCACCATGGTCAGGTGTCTTTTGTAGCCGGCGAAAAATGGGTTTTATCGCGAAAATTCTTGCTCAAAAAAAACCCAAAAAACTACTGTAAAATGGTTGAGATGAACTTTGTAGCCGAGCCGAAATTCTATCCGTATTGCTCTCTTGAAAAGGCATCTTTTGTAACCTGTAGCCCTGCCCTGAAAAACCTTATTTTTAGACGCCATTCCAACCCTATCAACCGGCTGTGGCAACGACAAAACGACCACCACCAAGGCCCGTACAGACAAGGTAGGAGAGAGAGATAGACAGAGAGAGCGAGAGAGAGAGAGAGAGATAGGCTACAAACTCTAATCTGGATCCCAATTCCAGAACCATGCCCCCAGTCGTTCCAACTCAACGTCCCTCCAGCTGTCATCCGAACAACATCCCGACCAATGCCCCGGCCAGCACCCATGCCACGTCCTGCACCTAGGTACGTACTGTAGAATGGCCGCTGGCTGGCCTCCAAACTACCTAGATAAACGTTAAAAAGGATTTAAAATTAATTCCGGAATTTTTTTTGCCAGTTCTCTAGCTGCAACTGGATAGAAACACCCATTTTCCTCAAGAAACACCGCTAGCTAAATCACCAGAAAAATCCGATTCCTCACGAATCTTTGCTAGCTTGCCATAACCCTCCCAATTTTTAGCAAGCCCGACGCGCCGGCCACCCCGCAGGACACGACTGCTGGGACTACGGTACAAGCATTGACACAACAGGTATGGAGGGAGAGAGCGAAGGCGAGATGCTCCTCTTCAGATCCGCCGTCTCCCCGTGGTGATGTACGTCGACTCGAGGAAGGAGAGCTCATCTAAACTCGAAAATCTGATGAGGGACACCTATGGACTGCCACTTGTCTCTTTCTATGTTGATAAGGTGAGAGAGAGAGAGAGAGAGAGAGAGAGAGAGAGAGAGAGACAGACAGACAGACAGAAAAGCATTCTGAAAGTTCGCCCGGATTATCGTGAAATTAATGCATTTTTAAGCATAAAATCATTTTTTTGCACTTTCAAAAACGTATTTTTCCAAATCAAACTAAAAATTAAATTTCTAGCGAAAGTTCAGTGTCCAAATCCAAAATAACCCGGATGAATTCAGATTGACCGTCCAGCGACGGTGCAGCGACATCTCTCCCAGTTGACAGCCCATAAGGGTCTTCCGTATCTATTCATCTGCGGAACATTCATTGGAAGTAAGTCAACTAAGAGTTGGCAATCTAGCAGTGGCCATTTGGGAAGCTCTCCTAAATTCTCTCTGCTAGCTGGCAATTTTTAGGGCCCAAATGAAGCCTAGAAACCTGAAAACCCGTAATTTCTTGCGCCAAAAATTTTTAGGAAAATTCGGAATATTTAAAAAAATTTTTTTAGAAATTTTCTTGAAACTGGAAAAAAGCTGTGAATTGTAGTTTTCAAGCTACAGAACAACTGGCAATTTTAGGCGAATCTTGCTCCTTTTTGGGGCCTAAAAGTGCAGAAAAATCAAGAAAAATCTGGTTTCCAGGGAATATCTGATTATAAAAATTTCTAGTGATTGTAGTTTGTGGTATTTACTCCAAAATCTTCTAAAAACTCTATTTTAGGCGAGCAACACATCGAAAACTACCACAAGAACGGGCAGATTCCCCAGCTGGTGGAATATGTATGCGGGGAGGATAAGAAGAAACTCGGAAAGGAGAAGACCAAACAATAATAATCCATTTAAAAGAAGAAACTGGATTTTAAAAGCTAAAAACAAGAAGAAGAAGAAGAAAAGAAGAATCTCTCGCTGTGATACCCCCCTCTCTCTCTAACGACCACAAAAAAGACACGCAACGAATGAAATGAACCTTGTAGTCGATGCTAATTGATTTCTTGTAGTTTGTAGCCCATTCCTCGATACGATACACGACGAAATATCTTAATATCTTTACAGCTAAATATCTGCTCTGCTCAGCCATTCGAGAATTCCACTGATTTACCCCAAAACTAGTCACTTTCGATGATAATAAGCATTCTAATATTTATTTTGTTTATTTATTTAATTATATTCTATTATCTAGCGCTTTATCCTCTATATTTATTACAACGAAAAACAAAAGTCTTTCCATTTTTATCGCATTTTCCGTCTTCCCCCCCCGTGCGTGCCATCCGCCGAAATTCCTAATTTATTATTATTTATTGCATCCCATGTTCTCTTCCTATTTTGTGTCGTTGAAAAGCGACAGTTTTTGTGGATAAAGCTGAAAATTGACGATTTTTACAATCGATACTACAAAGTACACGGCTCCACGAATTTGCGTCAGGAGTATCCATTCGTAGGCACATAAAGATAGAAAAGAGCGTCGCGATAGAAATTTGAAAATTGCCATTTCAATGCCTTGCAAAAACAAATAAAGCGCCAAGTTTTTTGTTTACCCATAAAATTGCGCTATTATCCGAAATATTTTTCTTGATTTTAGTAGATTGAACTTCTTGCGCGACGTAGCTATCACACAATTCGCCGGCTATTCATGCTTTTAGTAATAAAAATTCAATGTAATTCAATTTAAACCTCTGAGAAGAGTCATGGCCTGCCGATTATCGTTTCAGGGCTTTTCACACCCCTAGCAGAAGTCCAAACTTGTTCTGAAGACGCAATGCTCGTCAAGATGTTGAGGGCTGTTACGGCAGACCGTCGACACCTGAAACAAGGGCACAAAAGAGAACCATTCGGTCACTAACCGCCATCAAACTGCTACGGATTGTGCTTCTTGTCGATAAGCCATCCCTAGCGCGATCCCTAAAATAAAAATACCATAAAAATAAACCTTTTCGGCATTTGGGCGTTGGCGGGGCACAATTTGGTGAATCGTCGGGGTGTCCCTCTGCAGCGCTGTCCATTTTTCACCTGAAAATCAACATTTTATCGGGCAAATGACTAGAAAAGTAATGGAAAAGCGAAAGCGACGAGAAGGAAAGAAATTGACAATGTAAGAGGGGAAGTGGCTGACAAATGGGTTCTTCCGCAGTATCGGGGGACCAATTTTTTTCCCCGACAATTCAGAAATGCCTAGTTGCGTAGTAGAAAGTGCTTTCAGTCCAGTTTCTTCCTATTTGATTCCGCGGCAATGCACCGGACAGTTCCGCGCCATTTGGTGTGAACGGAACGTACATTCGGGATTTTCGAGTTATCTGGGTTTATGGCCAATAAACCAAAAAATGCTAAAAGGTTCATGTGATGTGTGATGGCGTTCAGTCTGATAAAGCTCCGTTTATTCGAGTAACGACCCAGCGCGATGCATTCGAAAGCCAATCGGGAATATTCGAGACATATTTCGAGGTGAATAGGGGAAGAATAGAGGGGCTTTTTGAGTGAAACAAAGTGTGAAAAGCCATTCAGCACGACGTCTACGGACCACAGCCAGTCCGATCTGCATCTCGTCTGTTGATGGTTTTGGCATATTTCGAAGAAGATGATCACGCATCGCTTTCATATCCTGAAAAGCCCTTTATATCGATTGTTCCTCGGCTTTTCGCGTATTTTAATCGGCCCTATAGACTTACAGCCTTTTTCTGGAGTACAAGGGTGAATGTGACGATGATCGTACGGCTTTTATTCGGAGCTAGGGGATGCTACAAGCATATAAAATGAATCAAATAGATGGCACTGCTCTGTTAGCCGGGGGAACACATTTTCCAACAATCCCGCACGGTTCTGCCACAATATCAAACCATTTTTTACAGCATTTTATACAGTGTTAGCTATCAAAGCTGATAACGAAAAATTAAAAAACCTTGGCGAATTGTTGACTTTTTGGCGAAATATCAATGAAAATCGTCGAAAAAGGTCAAAATTTCGATTCTCCAAAATGTTTAAAATATTCCTTATAACTTTCTAGCAATCAAAAGCTATTAAAAACGCTACAAAAATGCTATCTATCCTACCGTATATAATTTGGTCGCGTATCTTTGTCTGTGTGTGTGTTTGTGCGGAGGTCAGTTTCGAGGCCAGATTTGAGGGCCTTCCCGTGTCCAAAATGCTCCAATTCTTTGACACTAAGGGGAATGGACCCTCCTCTTTTCGATGGTGTTTTCAGAATTCCGATAAAATACAGGTTTACAAAGTTAAGCCGGTTTTATTCATTTTTGGGGGTCCGGGAGGGCTAATTTGCATAATGTGAAAAAATACAAATTCCTCATTCTTGCAATTTGCACGCGCGTGTGTGGTCGGTGGGAAAAGGGGGGTCCGAAGCAGGCCTGGACGCGGGCCGGCCCGACACCCCATTTTTCTCGGCCCGGCCCGGCCCGGCCCGACGCGATTTTTCTCGGCCCGGGCCGACTTTTTGAGGTCAAAACCGGGGTTGGTCAAAAACCTGCCACCAAAGTCGTTTAACACTTTTTGAAGGTACTTAGCTTTTATTACAGCGTTAGTGTGTCCTCTTTACAGCTTTTCCGCAAAGAAAATTCAAGGTTTAAATTAAAAACGATTTTTAACGGATAAATATCGATGGAGTTTAGGATAATAAAGTTAAATTAAACCATTTGGGGGTCTAATTAACTATTTTAGTGTATAATTTAATGTTTCATACGTTACTACGATGTACCATTATACTTCTATGAAAAAACCCGGTCCGAATGACTAAAAAATCCAAAAAGCAAAAAGATAGCACCGGGCGGGATCGAACCCGGGTCGATTTCCTGGTAGGGGGTTAAGCCAAAAAAAGGTCCAAATTTTGACTGAGGTTATATAACAATGCCCAATAGGCTATTTGCGAGCGAGAAATACGCAAAATAGCACACAATTTCCGTCCAAAAACCTTTTTTTTTACTTAGACAAAAATGTCGGGCCGGCCCGGCTTTTTCTGAATTCTCGGCCCGGCCCGGCCCGGAAAATCCCAATTTTCTCGGCCCGGGCCGGCCTGCCGTTTGTCCAGGCCTGGTCCGAAGGACCCGAGCTATCGGAAATTTAAATTTTTCATGCAAGGCCGAATTCCAGCGCCCAAGGCCCGCGAAGCGGGTTTTGGGCGCTGGTAAACATATAAGTGCAGCGATGTACCAGCCGTGCCCATCTCTGAAATGTTTGGATGCTGTTTAAAGCATTAGCCGCGTGGTACACACCGTCCCACTGAAAAAGTATCTCTCGGGCCCAGCTGCTCCCATCTAAAAATGTTAGCATATCGCATACCTGGACGTGTTGCATTTTTATTTACGATTTAAAATTGGATCGAAAGCTCTCGATGAGCTGAAAAGATGCTTTCTTTCCGTTTTTGAAATTCCCAAATTTTTACGTCGATTTTTATTTTTCATGAAAAAATTTCACTTGTTTTCTCCAAAAACTCAATGTAAACTTTGCATAGGCTTAGCTTAGACTTAGCTTGGGCTAGGTATTGGCTTAGCCGAGATCTAGATTAGGCCGACGCTTGGCTTGGTTTCCTCCGACTTACAAGATTCAACATTCTCCACAATTCCCGTGGCCATCCATCAGCTTCTATGTGATGCCCCCGTTCCACACATAATTTCGACACGACCACTGCCTAAAAACGGCTCCGTTAATCTGGTACTTTCGCATTATCGGGGGGGGGGGGGAAGGCTATCGAGAGCCAAAACCCACTTTTTTTCTGTGTATTCCATTTTCTAATCTAACTAATGGAAGTGTTTTCATCTAGACTATTCTTTTATCATTACTAAACGCATAAATCCATCAGGTTTTGATCCCCGAGTACAAAAATTATCGCCTTTTGAGCGAAATTCCGATCGTTTATAGTTTTTAAATAGTTTTGCTGCTTGAAAATAGCTAAATTTGTCAAAACGCTCTTAAAATCCGTACAGATAACGTAGTAGGATAGATTTCTACGAAAAAAATCAGTCCCCGTCTCCCCCCCCCCACCCGATGCAGCGAAAGTGGCAGATGGTATCTGTAAAATCAGTAAAACGAACGAGATTGTCCAATGGGAAATGGTTGTTCTTCAGCCATTTCAGTTGACAAACTACCAAATAAGGGCATGATTTCAGCACGATAGAATATGGATTGGAGAGGAGGGCGAGGCGTTGTACTGGGCTCCTCAAATCCTAAACGATCCGTCGTCATAGAGCTTAAAAATCCCCCAGTCAGAAGATGCTACTTTACGATTTCGTCCCAAAATATCAATTTTGCGACTGGAATCGATACAAATCGATGAATTTGTGCGTTTCTAATTGAAAAAAAAAACGATTGGGAAACGAAACGCCGAAAAGAAAGGTATAGGCTTTTGAAAATCGCTAGTATATTTTGCGGAATGTTCATAAAATATCATTTTTCAACTGGAAACACTAAAGCTCGGTGAGATAAAGCGTTGTCATTTGAAAAAACAATTGGGAATATCATAGATCAACAGTCTTAAAGCTATTTTTGCTAAGGAGCGTAGGCTACGCAACACTCCTATCCCCGCATTCTAAGGCGTGCCCTATCTGCCGGTGCTCAAGTGCTTGGCCAAACACATTTGTAACTATTAAAACTAGTCTCTTCAGCATGGAATAGATAAATAAATGTTAGTTGTGGTCGAGCTGCGTGGATTCCAATTGAAAAAGTGACAATTTGGGAATATACCGTAAAGCGAATTTGGACATGTTGGAAAAAACGGACCACATGTTGGTAGGGCCATACATACAGTCCAATAGCACCAGACTTCACTCGATGCAGTAGTTGATTAAAGATGGCAATCCCTCGTTCGGCATCGCATCGTTCCAATGTGAATTCTATCTTCTTTCCGCGTTCCCTGGCAAAGGTTAAAATGCAGAAAACTTAAAACCGCGCAAGATAAAATATGTATGAGCATCTCTTTAAAAAGTTAAAAAGTTGAAAAAGCTGTATAAAGCTTGGCAAACGCGATCAATTGAAATACTAAAAAAAACCCTCGAAATCGTTCCAAACGGATTCAAAAGTTATTAAAAACGAAAAAAGGGAACGCTAGGAAACTCTAGAAAATGGCACAGACAGTAGAAATTGCCTTAAAACGGAATAAAATGTTGAGCGTACCTGAGATATGCGCGTCCATTGTTCGTTTTGCGCCCCTGGCCGCCATCCCGATTCAACGATGGATACGTGTTATAATAGAAAGACAATGTTGAAGTGAAGCCCGACCAATTGATCTCCATCTCTCCACAACGTGTCAAGCACCAAACACTCAGCCTCTGTCAAATTATCCTCGGTTAGTCATCAAAAATATGTATTACCCGCAGTCTGGCAGAGATCAGAATGTCATCGACAAATTTTGACGCCGGCCAATAATCACTTTTATTGGAGCATACCTAAGATTTAATGGTACTGGGCTGTTAGCGGGGGGGGGGGGGCTCCAAATGCCGTTTTGTTAGATTCGAAGCCTCTCGAAAAGCTAAACTAAGCCTAAGCCTAGGCTTAGCCTCATACAACGAAGGGCAATTTGTAAAATACACCCGGCACACCCGTTTCGAGATAGCAGGGAAAGGGGAGAGAGACGCAGAGAAAAATGTCTGCACTCTCGCGCTACGCCCACTCTTTCTATCCGGGTGTACCCGGTGTCCTTTACTAATTGCCCAAACGAAACCTCGGTTTAGCTAAAGCCAACCTAAGCTTAGTTCTCTCGTGTATAAATGGCCCCATTTTGACTCGTAAGGCAATTTGAAGCTAAATATAAGCTTAGCTTGGGCTTACGCTTAAGCCCAAAGCCAAAGCTAGGCATAGTTAAAGCTAAGCTAAGCCAAGGCATAAGCTGAGTACCAAGTAGCTTAAGTGGAGCGCCTCGTAGTCCCTTACGAGCCATTTCGGACTTCCCCTCCCCCCCCCTAACTGCATTAGCACCACGATCTCTTAAAATTGATCCCCTATCGAGATACCCACCGGTCAAAAAATTCGATTTTTCGATTTTATAACTTTTCAGGAATGAAAAGCTACTCAGAACATTGTCAAAATACCCTATTAATATTATCAGCATCTATTGATTAGCCCCCCTCCCCGCTGACAGTGCGGTACCGATGATATATGAAGTTACCTTTTTGGTGGCAGCTCTGAGATGATGCTTCTCCCAAAAACCGAGATGTCCATAGATGGCTTTTTGTAGTAGAGATGGTAATGACAAAAAGGGAAGAGAGGATTTTGGAGGGGGAGGGGCTAGGAGGACGAGACGTCGCTTCACATCCATTCTAACAACAGAAATGACTACTGGTTGATCAGAAAGGAATGATTGACCTCTAGGTGAGATGAGTCGATTTCCTATCACTTTTCTGATGACCTATGCATGAGAATTATCTCCCAGCATCAATGTCCATACGGCAAAGGCAGAGCTTTTACTGGTCGGATAGGGTATTCAAGGGCCGGATTTCTTATCGTGCTCACCCGAGTAATTAAAAAAATGCCTCAGTGCTCTGACCCCGAGACATCTGCCAGTATGGAGAAACAATTCCAGCGTGAATTTTCGACCTGTTCCAGCATTAATTTCGTAGTAGACTTACTATAAGTCCATCGTCAAAATGCTATCCTATAAATGAGAAAAGTATGTTAGTTTTCAGTAATGGCGATTTCTCGGCCGTCAGGCCGAACTTCCGGCTGATTTTTTGGCATGGAAACACATCCTATTTATAAGCCTTTTGTTTTCGAAACTCCTCCTTATAAACGAAACTTCGAAACTCCTCCTTATAAAGATTTTACAAGTAAAATAGGGAAAAAGCCTTAACATTTTGGCCTGATAAAAAGACGTGTTCTCAGATTCTGTAAAATAAAGTTTTTATGAGTATTTTTCTAAAAAAAACCCTTAAGAAAATGGCTCAAGGACCGTGGTTCTCGGAGAAAAAAAGAAGATAACTCGAAGCCCCGATGGAAGTTTGGACTGTAACTTGGACCACTTATCTAATCGATGGTGTTTCTTAGGCGCAGCCGATTAGATGTAAGAAAATCGATCATCTCCCAGCTCAAAAATGCCATTTTGTAAAGTGACCTGAAGGCCTGCCTCACGGAGGGCCTCAGCCGCCGATGCCTATTACCACTGCTTGGCTCCGCCCAGACCTGCATGCGGGCCGCGCCGGGTCGGCCCGGTCCGGCCCGCCACCCCCATTTCTCCGATCCGGCCCGAATTTTCAGGTTGAAATACGGGGTTCGCCAAAAAACTCCCGCCAAGGTGGCTTAACACCATTGCAAGGTTTTTTGCTGTTAATACCGTGTTAGTGGGCCATTTTTGCAGCACTTCTGTTAAGAAAATTAAAATTTCAAAGTTATAACGATTTTTAAGCGCTAAACCAGGGTTGAAAAGCCGCTTCGCGACTTTTCAACCCTGGCCCCGTTTGACCCCATTTTATCCTTCACTTTGCATAATTGTCCTAAATTCAGATGACAAAAATGAAAAACAACCTCTTCTTCCTCTTTATATAGTTGAATCCCCACTTCCGGTCTATGTTAATTATTCCTAACAGAGCAGTTTTTACAAAAACTTAAATTTAATGTCGAAAATAAGTAATTTTGTTAAATCTCATACGCGCGCAGTCATCTCCAGGCCATTACGCACCTAATAACGTATCATACATACGGCACCCCCTTCCCACATGCAGACATGCGGCCCGGGGTGTTACGTCACTGGTCCACGCGATAGGATTATATCGCGTAATTCCTGTGCATTTTCGTCCACTAGCATTCATAAAAACAAAAACAAAATGTCTAAACTAGTACTTATATTATTTATGTGACTAAACTTATTGAAATACTGAAGTATTGCTGCACGTCGCTATAAACTCGATGCATGACGCACTCATGGCGCGACAACCCTACAAGTAAATCGGAAGTCCTCCAAAAGTGCTCATTACCATGCATCAAATGTAAATATGCACTAAATAATAGTTTAGACATTTTGTTTTTGTTTTTATGAATGCTAGTGGACGACAATGCACCAGGAATTACGCGATATAATCTATCGCGTGGACCAGTGACCGTAACCACGGCGCCGCCGCATTCGCATGTGGAAGTATCATACATACCTTAAAATGCATCCCCTATCGAGATATCCTCCGGACAGACAGACGGAAGTGAATGCAAAGTGGCACACATACACAGACACTATTTTTTTTATATATAGTAGGATATCGACCGATATCAGGGTAATAATGTTAAATTAAGCCATTTCGAGTTTAAATTCGGCATATTAGTACGGGCGTGTTTTTAGCCCTCAAACACAACGAGTCACCAACGGGCAACACCTGTTTATACTCCGTAATCGACTTCCCAAACCCAATTAATTGTAACTAAAAACTTAGAGACTCTAAGTTAGAGTTATTAAGATAGTAGAAACGAAACAAGCAAGTTCTAGAAAAGATACTGTACGATACTATTTTGCGGGTTTCCGGCGCAAAGACCATTTTGCTGATGAGTGACGAATAAGGATCGTATAATCATGATGAAGGACTTTCAAAAGAGAGCCGCCAGATGTTGTAAGTAAATCTTATGGAAGCTATGCACCTTGCTGATTGATGCTCTGCAAAAAGCCGAGCGTCGTCGGGAGTGAAAAATGATGTGGCACTCGAGCATGCGCAAAGCACTGTTAATGATAGGGCCATTGTAAAGTGGTTATCTGATTTTGTTTCTTCGGCTACCGTTGCTCCTTCAGTTCGACATATCCAGCCTCTTCTAACTATCAGGTTGGAACGAAAGTTCTGTCGCCGAGATTTTGGAAGCCTGGCTAAAATCGTAGATAGCTCCATTCTGCACATGCGATATGTCATTTTGTAGGTCTCGGTCTGAATGGTTCCGGGAGGAGGGTCCGGGGCCCTCAAAATCAAGAACAGCCGAGATACAGGCCCAAGAAGATTTTTTAAAAATTACGAGAAAGTGTTTTTGCAAGTTATCTCTGCATAAAGACATTTGCATGCGATACCTTTAACGCCAACCGATAGCTCTTGAGGAGTAGATATCGATAGATGTTGAGATCATCAAAATTGGACGCTGGATGGCCGAGATATGGCCACTTGAAATTTGGCCCATTTCTTAGAACTTTTCCGAAATCCCATACATTTCCAAAATTTGACGGACAGGCGCCAAAATTACCGCTTTATTTTTGGACTAGCGGACGGATTTTGAATAATATATATAGAATTTTTAGAATTTTTAGAAAAAGATTAGAATAATATTTTGAATAATATAGAAAAATATAAAAAATAGTTTCTGTGTGTCTGTGTGCATTTGCATGCAACTTCCGTCAGTATGTTCCAGTAGTATCTCAAAAGGCGAAGGTTTTTAAGCTGCGTATGATACGTCATTAGGTGCGTAATGCTTCCGAGATGACTGCACACAGATAAGTTTTTGCAAATTATGCTATTTTCGACATTAAAATTAGGTTTTTGTTGAAAAAACGGGCGCCCACTTTGTTAGGAAAAAATTAGCATACACCGGAAGTGGGGGTAGCCTATATAATTAGCGAGAGCGCGACATTTTTTATTTTTCTCAGTTGATTGAGGCGGACCTATGCAAAGTTTACAATTTCATTATCCCGGGACGTGGCCAGGGTTTAAAAGTCGCGAAGCGGCTTTTTCAAACCTGGTATATAATAAAAATAGTTGATGTGCGTGTATAGACACTTTGCATAAAATCCCGGGTTCCAGTCATAACTCGAAGGGAAAAGGATTTCATGGTCCGGCAATAAGGTATAAGAATAACGATGACTTATTCAGTCCGCTGTCAACCTGCTCAGATTGAATTGGACTCGATTTGCTTGCTTTGCTTTGTTTCAATTTGCCGTAATGTGTTAAGCAAATGAGTACGTCGATGGGCGAGACGGAATCGATAGAAGGACAAAGGGAAAATTCGTTTTTCTAACGTGAACAAGCCTTGCTTACTCGAGCCAGGCAGTCCCCGAGTCCATTCTAAGGGCTTGGAAGCGAAGTGCCGACTTGGCAAGCCTGCTGATTTGACTCGAGCATGGTTGAACATGTTTCAGGCTTCTTGGGACACACGTTCCAACCCTGGAACAGAGCGTAGAGAGCTCGCGCAGACGATTTTCTGACGACCGCAACAAGTCAGGCTAAAAGCTGCTTAAGAGGCCTGATCTGGACTTGGAGAGCGGTCTCTTCCGTCTGTTTCAGCCAAATGGGGCAGCCAAAGTTTATTGGAATCGTTTTAGCCAATTGATATCAATTCCCGAATTTTAAGAATTTTGTTTCCGGAGTGCCGTTATAATTATGGCCGCCGGCCAAAGTGCTTTTTTGATGAAATTCTTCTTAAAAAAATTTCTCGGCCTGGAATGGAAAAACGTTGTGGGGTACCGTATTGTGATGGAATACGGCAACTTTCTTCAATAGAACGCTTTTCTCGAAACAATTCCACTATCGAGAATTTTCGAAAAATCTGGCTGCCGTTAAAATTATGTCCACCAGTGTAGATTTATGAACATTTCCTGGCAGAAGCTACAAAATACACCTATTCACAAAATTCCGTCACTAGTACAGTACTGTATTTTTTGAAAAAACGACAACGAGCAAACATTTTTATTACCAAGACAAAAAACGGCAAACCGATAAATACAGAAAACAAATGCTTCTCACGAAAGCAACAATGCAAAAATAAACCCGTAAATCGGACAGAAACCAACAGCAGAAAAGGGGGCGAAATAATAAATGTCTATTTTTTTTCTCTCAATTATTCGACAATCTGCGAGGCGGCCTCCTCGAGCTTGATGTCCTCCTCCATTTGCACGTCGAATGGGTCGACGAAACACTTCTTCGCTGTCTAAAAAATATTTAAAAATCAGAAAAATAGTGAATACATTATTTAAATACAAATAATTAATTATTAAACCAAATTAAAATAATCAATAAATCACTATGTGTAAAAAACGAACAATAAGGGCTGGGAGGAGATGGGCTGCGTCGTTGTATCGCTGATGATCGGGGCCCATTTGCTCGCATTCATCCATCAGGGCAAAGAAACGATCGCGGATCAGGGAGAGCTGCAAAATTGACCGAATTAAAAACATTAAAAAAATCGTTTTTAGAGAAAAATACGGAGGAAATTCCGGGACGCTACTCTGAAAAGCCAAAATTCCGTGGAGTGTAGCCTGGCGTAGGGTTGGGATTTTTCGTAAATTTTTGGGTAAAAAGCGTAAAAAATCGGATCAAGAAACGACGAAATTAACGTATTTTCTAACGAACCTGTTCATCCGTCTCGACGCATCCCAAAATAGCCAGAAGGGCCCCATAAAGAGTAGAGAGACTGGCTGAGGTGTTGTTGAAATGTTTGACGAGAACGGCAATTGAACGCACACGAATTGACGGCAGCATTGGGGAATATTTCCTAAATGGACACGGCTAGATGGCCCCATCAAGGGCTTACTGGACAATGAGGGCGAGAGTAGATGCAGAATATTCCCTCAGCAACATCCAATCATCATCGTCCTTTCCATTGCCCGAATCCGAATAGAGACAGCAGGAGATTGTTGACGGGAGCAGTTTGTGAAGCTGAAAAAAAATGCAAAATTAGGATTGAAGGGAGCGACAAGCATGGCACGGCCATGGATTTTACACGCGACGCGCGCCGCGACTGCCTGGAAAATTCCAAAATTCGAAAACGAAATTTTTTTAGACCAATTTCCTCAATTTTTCGGCTTGAAATTTTTTATCTGCTCGCAGCAAATAAAAAAACAAAAACACTAAAATAGAAATTATGTTTATCATAAAAATACGCTAAAATTCAAAAATTACCCCCGCTAACAGCACAGTTCCACAGAATCTACAGCTAAGACGCGAAAAATCTGGACGCACCTGGGGCAATAGATCGATGCTGTGATTGTGCACCAACTGTCGAATCATCGAGATCAGCGTGTACAGCAACTCCACGAAGTTCAACACCAAATTCACTCGAATCTAAAATGGAAAAAAGGAATTGTCCACAAACTACAGTCTTTCTCTCTCTCTCTCTCTCTCTCTCTCTCTCTCTCTTCGACGTACCCCATCGTGAATGAATGCGACAATGTGCGCGACAGCGGGCTGTAGATTCGTGTCACCGCCAAGTGCTTCCATTCCAGCCTTCCTCTCCATCTCGTCCGTGCCTACGCAACCCTCCAATAGACGGCACACGTAGCTCTCGTACTCCTGGAAAAACGGGGATCTTTTTAAGTGACCTAAAAATTGCTGGAAAACCAAGTTTTGTGAATTAAAATAAAAAAGCCTAAAACCTTGATAAAAACCAATTTGTAATTTTAAATGAAATTTCAGCGAAATTAAAAAATTGAAACCAGCCTAAAAATTCTATAATATTGAAACTTTTGTGGTTTCGTTCCAATAAAAATTGAGAATAAATACAAACGAAAAAGACCCGAAAATTTCGATAAAATCCAACTTTGGCATTTTATTTTTATTTATTTTAACATTTGTTATTTTTACATAATTTTATCCGAAATAACTACTAAATCTAATTTTAAAGCTATTTAAAATGTATTAAATGACATTTAAAAATTAGAGAATCAGTACCACGGATAGGGTGGAAGACTTGCGCGAAGTGACGCCGATCTGCTCGCTTTTCGGGCAACACTTGAGGGCGCTGCGGAAGGCATTGCAAGCCGAATTCACTAGAAGTGAAATAAGCCTGAAAAGCGGTACCGTGGCTGAGGCCGAGCTCATCCGGTACGGCGGGTTGTTGGTGCTCCTTGTTCCTCTCCTCCCGTTCTTCGAGCAGCAAGTCTTCAAGCGGGCTTTCAGGCTTCCGAGACGACGTAGCAGCTTTTTGCTGAAAATATAGTTTTTTACATTATTCTATTTTTTAATTAATACAAATAAAAATAAAAATAATACTATTTTAAACATTATAAATTTGGTAAAAATCAATACTAATAATTCAATTTCGTAGAATTATAACGAAAATCGTGGTTTAAAAGCACCAAAACACTCACGCCGGGTGGTGGGCGATTTTCGGGAATGTCGGGCACGATCCCATCGATGGCCAGCCAGTGGACGTGGATCTTTTGCGGGGCGGGTAGAGGGGCCAGTGGATGGTTCAGCACATTCTAAACAAAAAAATGAGCATTTTTTATCTCAAAACCGATATCGTGTGTATTCTTTCAAATAAAAATTTCTCCAGTAAAAACGTTAAAGAATTAAATTTAAACCGTTTAGAAAAATGAAAAGAAACCAGGGGTGGGCAAGGTAGGTAGATCTGCAAAATGGGGACTGCCGGGATTTTGGTGGCGGGGCAGGGACTGCCGGGAGGGCGGGGCGCCGGAAAAATTTGAGATTTTTAACAATTCAACATTGCAGGTAACAAGTATTTCATCGGGAAAACGGAAAGAAGCATTTGTTTGAATATTTGAATTATTGCATGTAATAAGCATTGGGGGCTCTTGGGTGCTCAGTAAATTGTAGAATCGAACATCGAACCATATCCTGCATACCCAACCGGCTGTCCGTCCTCGAGACATTTTGGGGGTTTTAAATGAAAAGTGCCTTTTTGAGGGTTTTCCGGATTAATTCCGGAATACGATGATTTGCAGCTATCGGAGCGGTATCAAATTGTAGAGCTTGTTATTCCACATCCAACCATACCTCACACGGCCCACCGGCAGTCCGACTTCATGGACATGTTGGACTGCTAGACCGAAAACCTGGTTTTTCAAGGTTTTCCGGCATAATTCGGATACGGTAATTTGAGGGCCTGAAAGTGGCACTAGATTATAGATCTCATCATTGCGCGTCGAACCATACCCTACATGTCCTTTTGGCAGTCCGACTTCGAGGAAATGTTGGACTGCCGGATTTGAACCCGCGTCTGCAAAATGTCTGCAGAATGTAAATCGCTCTTTTTACCTCCTAAATCGGACTGCCGACGCTTCGCGTTTGTATGCCTTGGATAGAACAGCTTACGGTCCATCTCCTCCGAAAATTTGAGCCAAATCCATCGAGAAATTATCGAGATATGATTTTTAGAAGAAACTCGTAAAATGTGCTCCTGCAAAATGGCCTCAAACTCGGCAGTCCAGGATCTCCGGCCTCCTACGTTTCCTTAAGAAGACTGATACACCACCAGATAGCCCCAAGCCTGAGCTACAAAATGAGCTATCTACCGTCCCGGTGCGCTATTGGGGCCCGAGAATGGGCCCTAAAGGGCCGCGACCCGTCCTCAAAACCCGTTTTTTCATTTGCAGATGCGGGTTCAAATCCGGCAGTCCAACATTTCCTCGAAGTCGGACTGCCAAAAGGACATGTAGGGTATGGTTCGACGCGCAATGATGAGATCTATAATCTAGTGCCACTTTCAGGCCCTCAAATTACCGTATCCCGGAATTATGCCGGAAAAACCTTGAAAAACCAGGTTTTCCGGTCCGGCAGTCCAACATGTCCATGAAGTCGGACTGCCGGTGGGCCTGTGAGGTATGGTTCGACGCGCAATGATGAGATCTATAATCTAGTGCCACTCTCAGGCCCTCAAATTACCGTATTCCGGAATTATGCCGGAAAAACATCGAAAACTAGTTTTTCCGTTCCGTCAGTCCAACATGTCATGAAGTCGGACTGCCGGTGGGCCGTGTGAGGTATGGTTCGATGTGGGATAACAAGCTCTCAATCTGGTGTCACTTTCAGCGTGAAAAATTAACATATTACGAAAATAGAGCGGAAACCCTATAAAATAGCCCTATTTCCATATATCCGTTCGAACAGCTCACAGATAACGGACTGCCGACGGGACATATAGGGTATCGGTCGACGCGGAACAATGAGATCCACAATTTTGCGTCACTCCCAGACCGTGAAAGTCCTTGGAATCTATCTAATTGCGCCATCAAATGGTAACCTAAGTATGGCGCGTAGCCCCCGCCAAAATCGCTTTTTCCTTCAAAATGGACTGCCGGACCCCCGGAAAATGTACTGCCGGGATTTTGCCGCTGCAAAAACTTGCCCACCCCTGAAAGAAACCGATCCCCCACCCCCGATAATGCAAAAGCACCAAAATCAACGTATAAAACGAACGGATATATCGAGCATCTTGGCGCCTCTATCAAAATCTTTCAGCGCATCACCCACATTACGACGGAGACCCATCTGAAAACGATATACAAGAAATAACTTTGACAGGCGATATACCTGAAGGCCACTATCCTTACAAGCACTCAAAACATCATCCACTGACAATCGATTACGACGTCCTAAAAACATAAAAATCAGCATAAAAACAAGAATAAACAGACCGTGCAGGGTGTACTGCTTGGCCTTGGTGAGAATGTGCTGCAGCCGCTTGGTGACGTCGATCGCCATCAGGGAATACGCCTAAAAATTGCCGAGTGCCGATTTTTGTCTGCATAAAAGTAGATCTTGAAATAGTTTTTAATCAGGTAAAACTATCGACTTTTATCGAAAAACTAACAAAATTTGTTTTTTTTTTAGAAATTTCCATTTTTCTAAACGCGTTTTAAAACTTTTTTTACGTGTTTTAAATGGTTTTTTTCTGTTAAAAACGCGCCTTTCTCATTAGAAAACCATTTTTTTCTGCTAAAATAAATGCCCTGTTTCTACACTTTTTTTTGAAACTATTCCTAAACGTAAATTGTACAATTTTGAGAATTTGTAATTTTTTGACCGTTTCTAACTTTTAGAAATAGCTTTTTTCTAACTAAAATTTAGCTAAATTCTGCTAAAAACCTAAAAATCTCAAAATAAAACCCTGAATACCTCGGTGGTGAGCGGCGTGTCCGTATCTTCGGCATCGTCCGTATCGTTCGTCGCTCGTCCCTGCTCCACAATTTTTTGGACGATTTTCTGAATCGCATTCATAATGATAAACGTTTTTAAGTTGATCTATACCTTGATGCTATTGATGGAGTGCTGGGCCTGAATCGACACTTCCGGCACGACGATATGTTCTGTATATTCGGGAAGGGTGGTCATCTCCTTCGGGAAATCCACCAGACTCTAACAAAAACAGCTCGTAAAAAGCCGAAAATTGAGGGCCTACATCCTCGCGTTCTGCCTCATCCATTGCCTCTTGCAGCGCCAGCTTCATCCGGCCGAATTCGCGGTTCGCCTGCCGTTTTGAGCCGTATGGCTGAATTTTTGGGAGATTTTCAAGGGAATTAGAAATATACCTTAAACGTGGGGTGGTATTTGATGGAGGTAAAACCGGCAGGAATTGAGGGAAGCTTGTGAAGATTGGAAGGGACGCCGATTCGCTGCAAAGAAAGATTAATAAACGTAGAAAGGGATAGTGGTACCTGGAGACGATATTCAGCCCCATTGAAACGACGGACACGGCCAATATTGTCGAAACGCTCTTCACGCGCCATTATCTGAAAGAAGAGTTTTTGAATAAACGGAGCGAACGAGAGAAAGAAAATGGAAGAGAAACTATAGGAAAGGAGTATCAAAAAAAGAGAAAAATCGGCGTATCCGTTCTAAAAAGTTAGAGAGCGCAAGAAGCTCAAACAAGTCGATTTTCTGGCGCCGAAGTCGAAAGCTGACACTGAATAGTGCAAGTTATTAAAACTTAGGAATATTTATAATTATAAAATTATAAAAACGCGAACGGAATTCCGGAAAAGAAATCCCGCTTTTATCACTTATTTTTTGTATTTGCGCTGCAATAGTCCGCACGGTTGCAAGTCATTAGGTGCGAACGGAGCGGAAATTTCCGATTTTCCTTTTCTTCGCTAGAATTTTTATTGGTTGAATAATAGAGGAAAAGTATAAAATCGGGAAAAATCAACATTCGATACGGGAAAACTAAAACAATCTCAAATTTTTTCAAAATTTTAATTTTTAAATTTTAAAGGGTTTCCGCTGCAATACGCCGTACAGTTCGTTGTCATTAGGTGTGGACGGAGCGTGAATTTCCGATTTTTCTCATTTTGCCGAGCTAAAAAACCGAAAAATTGTTAAAATGTCCGTGATTGGATACAACCAAATAAATTTGAATCAAATAAATTGCATAAAAATGCCTTTGAAGGGCAATTAATTATATTTCATTTTTTACCCCACCCCCAAAATGTCGGCCTCCCGGTCGCTGGCCAAGACGCAGGAATGGGCATGCGATGTCGAGGTCAGCCATTTCTACGTATATTTCTATAGCTTTCTGTTTTTGCAGCCATCCGATGTGGATGAGATGATGATGATGGGAAAAGGAGGGCCGAGTCAAGGAGGAAATAGCAGCCAGTCGACAAGAATCGACTATTTGTGTATGGATGAGAGTATTCACGAGGAACAGGTCCATCTCCCTAATAATAATTTGGTATTGTTGTTTTGATTTGAGGATCTGGGTGAGGCTGAGGCTCAGACGACGTTGAAGTGTACTCTTCGCGGAGAAGTTGGCCCCAAGCCCGAACCCCATCAACGAGCTTCGAATTGTCTGGCTTCTCGTCGTGAGCAGTGGTCTCTCGAATTGCAGGGCGGATGTGCGGCTGGTCGGTTATATTTATCATCTTAATTCTCTCTCTTTTCCAGGCCCTCAGATTCCAATCAACGGCATCTATCGGCCATGCATCAACGCCTCCGACGACACGGCCAATGAGACTAATGGTATTATTCATGTTAAATCGTATTTCTAAACCATTTTTTAGGGGAGAAACATGAATCGCTGACGAATTGAGCGACAGCATCCCGGACAGCCACCAGATCTACTTAAATAAAGAGAAATCACACTGATAATGCACTATTTTGCGGTTGAATAAAGAATTTTTATATTTTTCTTTGGTTTTTTCTGCCCTTTTTGATGTTTGAAGCATCGTAAATTATGTCGAAGCCGGCTTTTTGCGACTTATCATTTTCCGACTTTCCGCGTGCGTCCTTCTCAAATGCCGCCAAGATCTCATTTCCACTCACAGTTTTCGTCAGCCTTCCGCGTATTTCACAGCTTTTTGCTTTCTTCGGAGCTTGAACAGCGAGAAACGCTAAATTCATTGTTAGCGCGATCGGTCGACTTTTCGCCGTGCACGCTGGCACGTTTCCTTCGCTTTAATACCTTTCTTTTACCTTTATCTGTCTTTCTATTCCGTTTCTGTTCGGTGAATCCGTCAAATTCAAATCTTTCTTTTTCAGGTAGGAAGTTAACTCGACGCTTCGATGGATCGGGACCAATTTGAAAGTGCGCTGCGGGCTCTACTGTACGATGGAAGGATTTGGTGGAGGGATATCGACATTGTCGAGGAGAGCAATGGAAAGACGGATGATGGTGTCAAGCAGCAGGCCGACAAACCCTCGAGGAAAATCTACGAGCTCCCCTATTTCTTGCTGCAGAGGATTGTGGAACCGCTGTACGGGGAGGACCTCTTCTCAGTTGCCGGTGCTCATCAGAATCTCCTCTACGCCACAAAACATCTGAAGGACAAGGAGTTTGACTGGATTGAATGCGTGGCCACCATTGGACCGGATTCTCCTCCTAATGCCCACACACCGGAGGTATTGGAGATTCTTCTTCACGGCGCAGAGGTCTATGGATTGATCTACAACTCGGATACTCGTCCCATCGACGTTGAGGGACTCAGGCTGGAGGAGCAGTTTGTAGTGCAAGGGGAGGAAAAAACAACGGATTATGCCGCCATTCTCATCGAGAAGCACAACCCGCCATGTATTGACCTCACAAACTATACGAACTACACTGTGACGCCGAGGTTGAGCGAGGCCTTTTCGACGCTGACCCAGATCGAGCTCGGCTCAGTTGGAATGGAACTTCTCGACTACATCACCCAATGGAAGATGGAATGTTTGGGCTGTACGCTGGAAAAAGCGGAGAATGGAGAGTTGCCGTCTCACTTCTTCGAGGTCTTCAAGCAGCTCATTGATGAATACGTGGATGGACGGCGAAAGAGATTGATCCTAGAAATCAACTGTCCCTTGCTCCCTCACCAGATGCATCCGACGGTTTTTGGCCCCGACTACCCGATGCAGATCGATCCCTCGACCGGCTGGTATGAGTTCCAGGCTTGCCCCCTTGTGATCATTATGAATGAAACCGGCTTTGATGTTGAGGGAGAGGATTGGCATCATTGATGGATATATCAGATTGGTATGGGCCCATCATGACCGTTCCTCGTTTCGTATTGTCATGCCTGGCTTGCGCTTTCGTTATTGCATCCTGTTCACGTTACTTTGTTATTTCTGTTTTGCTTTCTTTTCACTTATTGTTGAATTTCAGCCCGAATTACAAATAAATTTCAGGGTTCTTCACGGACCAGCGCCGTGGTGGGAACCCGCTTGAAGACGCCGCCCAATCGGCTGTAGAAATGGGCGAGTCTTATGGTATTTTTTTCGCTGTTTTTCGTTTAGAGCAGAAACTGCGGCCGTCTCTCCGTCGTCTTGGAGTTTTCATCATGGATTAGCGATTAGCGGTTAGTCATCGACTTTTCTACTTCTCCGAAAATCTTTTTAGATACCCCTCCTCAACGGGCAATCGACAGGAAGATGAAAAGCGGAGCTCCACGAACACCTGAAACCTTCCGGCAGTTCGGATCTGAGCTCCCCGTTGTGTTACCGGGCTGAAAAATATACCAAAATACTACCCAAGAAAAACCAATCAAATCGGTATATTTTTCAGCCCGGTAGCACGACATGTAGCCAAAAAAACCGGAGGAAACCGGTAGTACGAAGAAAAGCGTGTGGCAACGTGATGGACAACGTAATGCGGTTGCTGTTCGGCCGTGCCATCTCAAAAAACAAAACCCGATTTAAGCCCCTTCGTGTGAGACAAGAAAGGCGAATTTATATTCTTGATAAACACAAATTTATTATTTTTATTTGGATTCTGCGCGTGAAAATTATCTTAATTGCTTAGGAAAGTCGTCAAAACGGCGGCAACGGCTTGATTGAAATGAGTTTTTTTCCCGCGCGTTAGATAGCTAACGCATATTTCAGGCTATAGGCAGGCTGGCTGTCTCTATTGCTATTTTAAAGGCGTTTTCAGCAGTGTGACTAAAGCTCTCATCCCTCTTGTCTTGCTCTTCCTCTCATTTTTCCATTTTATTCTGCCTTTATGCTTTTTCTTTCCATTTCTTTGGTGGCTTATCGCAAAAACCTCCAATTTATTCTTCATTTTTCAGTTAATAAGACAGCTCGTCGCTTCGATGGATCAGGCGGAATTCGAGAAGGAGCTACGCGCGCTACAGGACGACGGTGCGACGGATATGGACATCGTCGAGGAGAGCAACGGAAAGGACGGAGATGAAGGAGGCATCGTACGTGGAGACGACGGTGCAGAGAAGGAGGTCTACAAATCAACGCTCCACATCCACGAGCTTCCCGTCGTTCTCCTATGGGAAATTCTGGAACCGCTGGAGGGAAACGATCTCATCTCAGTTGCCGGTGCTCATCAGAATCTCCTCCACGCAACGAAACATCTAAAGAACAAGAAGTTTGAGCGTGTGCTCTGTCGGACCAAAGTTGGACCCAATTCTCCTCGTAATGCTCAGACACCGGAAGTGTTGGAGATTGTTCTTCACGGCGCACGTGTTGAGGAATTGATGCTCAATGCGGATGCTCGTCAGTTCGACGTTGAAGGGATGAAACTGATGGAGCTATCCTTGACGGGCAAAGAACGATCACCTGATTATGCTGCCATCATGGTCGAGAAGCTCAAACCCACCATCATCCGGTTCGTCGGCTCTGAGAAGTGGATTTTTACTCCGAGATTGAGCCAGGCCCTTTCCACATTATCCAAGCTCTACTTTGACTCGGCTGGAATGGAGCTGTTCGACTTCATCGCCCAATGGAATTTCAAGACTTTGAGCTGTAGGTTGCTAAACCCGGAGAATGGAGAGATGCCGTCGCATTTCTTCAGGGTCATCAGACGCATACTCGCCCAATGCGAGAATGGCCAGCGTTCTCGACTTGAACTCAGACTGCACTTTGCAGCCCGTTTGCTTGCAGATCAGCTTCATCGAAATGTTTTTGGCCCCGACTATCCAATGCAGCGCCACCCCGAGTACGATGTTTATACGTATAAAGACGATTCCATCTATATCGTAATCGTTCCTTTTTCCTTTGAGATTCGTTGTCGAGCCCTTCCCACCGCAGCATTTCCCAATTAGCGTTCTTTGTTGGTTTCTTTATTGTCGTGTTGACGTTGTTTCCCGGCGTTCACTTTTCTTCGCTTTGGCTTAATTTCTGATTTTAAAGCGCATTACAAATAAATTTCAGGTATCTCGTTGGAGTCGCCAGGCCAAGCCGCCGAAAGTACAATGTGACCCGGCTTGAAGAACGCTGATCGATCCGATGCCAAGATGGGCGAGTTTTTTCCTTTTCTTTTGCTGTATTTTTTTAGGGAAGAAATTACGTGCGGCGCGGTCTCCTCGTCAAGAATTAAGCATTGCTCTTTTTGGATAGCGGTTAGTGATTGAACCGTGTCACTTCTCCGCCTTTTTTCAGGTATCCCCCTTCCCAATGGACGATGGCAAGAAGAGGATAAGCAAGTCTCAATTGCTCCCCAAAAAGCCCGATGGTTTTTGTATTTTGGTTCTCCGCGCGACAATTTTTATTATTGCTTAGGAAAGTCGTCGAAAAAGCGCCAAAATCGTTTGTCTCTTTGCCAGAGAGTTTTCCGGGGTTTGACGGCTAGCCGGTATCGATTTTTTTGTTTTCAACGTTTAGGATTTGGCTCTACCTTGCCCTTTTCTGCACTGCGCGTTCTCTCTTATCTTTCTCCATTTTATTCTGCCTGTATGCTTTTTCTTTCCATCTTTGGTGCTTTAGGGCAAATTTTTTAAATTAATCGCCATTTTTCAGGTAAGAAGACGGCTCGTCGCTTCGATGGATCAAGCGGAATTCGAGAAGGAGATGAGAGCTCTAGAGGGCGATATGGCTGACATGGACATCGTCGAGGAGAGCAACGGAAAGACGGGAGATGATGGAGGCGTTGAACGTGTTCAAGATGATGTAAAGGAGCCCTACAAATCCACGGTCAACATCTACGATCTTCCGGTGGAGATGCTGTGGACAATCTTGGGTCCGCTTGATCAGGATGACCTCTTCTCAGTTGCTGGTGCTCATCAGAATCTCCTCTACGCCACAAAACATCTCAAGGATAAGAAGTTTGGGTTGATGTATTGTGTGGCGAAGATTGGGCCGTGTCTTCGTTATGCTCAAACACCGGAAGCGTTGGAGATTCTTCTTCACCACGCAGCTGTCGACAGGCTGACCTGCAATTTTTATGCTCGTCCGATCGAAGTTGAGGGACTCGTGCTGAGAACGCTAGAATTGAAAGGTGATGGTCAGTCTGCTGATCATGCAGCCACGCTTATCGAGAAGCTGAAACCCACCAACATAGACTTCGACCGCCAGCAGAAGTGCGCGATTACCCCGAGGCTGAGCCAAGCCTTTTCCACGCTTACCGAGATTTCTCTTGGCTTGGTTGGAACGGAGCTGCTCGAATTCATCACCCAATGGAAATTCAAGTCTTTGAGCTGTGTATTTGAAAACCGGGGGAACGGTGAGTTGCCATCCGGCTTCTTCGCTATCATCAGACAGCTGCTCGATCAGCATAGGAATGGCCAGCGGTGCGGCTTTAAACTGACGATAGACTTCCATTTCCCATGGAAGTTCAAGGGGCTTCACACCAATGTCTTGGGACCCGATCGCCCATTGAAATATAATCGTTCCCGTAGTAAAAAAAAAATTGCTCCTTTTTATTATCGTGAGAGCTTTTACACCTGGCTCGACATCAGTTCGTGCGGCCTGCATATTCGGTGCCTGTAATCCATCCTGAACGTTCGTCTCCTATTTTCCCATTTCCCTGTCTTTGTCGCAAGCCTTCACGTTGTTTTCCTGCCTTCTCTTTGTTCTGTTTTCACTTTTACCGATTACAAACAAATTTCAGGCATCGCGCGTGAAACTCAGCGCCGATCATTGAGGTGACCAATGGACGCCGCTTGAAGGCGCCGGCCGTGGTTTTATGATTTTAAAAAGGGCCAAGTTTTATTTTAGCTTCATGGCTTTATTTTTCTTCAGGGAAAAAGCGACGTCGGGCGCCATCTCTGGGTCAGCTGATGGACGATTGTTTATTATGGGATTGCGGTTAGTGATTGAACACTGCTACTTCTCCGAAAACCTTTTTAGATCGCGCTTCCTCAACGGGCAATCGACAGATGATGGAAAGCCGGCAGTGCGAACAGAAGCTGTTCATGTGCACAGATGGTGCGCGACTACGTAATCTGGTTGCTTTTTATTTTTCGCTTTAAAAACGGAATTGCTATTTCTATCTAGAGATCTAAACTGAAAATGTAGACTGATTTCGGCCCGTATTTTTAACCTGGTAAAGAGAGAAACTGAATGAGGTTAGTTTCCTCAAATGGCCACTGCTAGCTTGCCTCGATCCATGCGAACCGTGATTGGATGGCTGTATTTCGGCAAATGATCTCTGCTCGCATTTGCTTCTGCCATCAACGTAGCTAAAAACCATTTTAGACTTAGACTAAAGATTTCAAAAATCAGAACTTTGACATTTTATTAGACTAAATTCATTTTAGCTGAAACAACAACATCAATAACGACAAATTGAGAGCGACAAAGAGCAACAATTTAAAAATTAAAAAACTAAAATTCAGGCAACATTCGCGAGAGAGCCGAGAAAACCGGCTACAAAGACGTAAGTACAACACGAAAAATCGAGATTTCCTGGGGTGAGCATTTAATTGTCGGGGAGGGAAAATGGGTGCAGATTGTTGTTGACCGCGTCGAACTTGTCGCCGTCGTCGGCCGGTCGTTCGAATCGGGCGCTCCAGCGGTGATGGCGCGGGTAGAAGTCCTAGAATTGTCAAATCAGAAACGTAAAAATCGGGTACTGGGCTGTTAGCGGGGGGATTAATTTTTTACTTTCTAAATCTTTTAATTTAGGAAGTTATAAAAATATGTAAAAAATTTTACAAATTAAAAAAGGCTTTTTTGTGGTTCTTTTGAAAAAAACGCAAAAATTTTCCACAAAACTTAATTTTTTAGCCGCTTTTTATATCTAAAAACGGTGTAAAATAGACTATATTTTTCAGTATAGAGCCGTAACCGATTACTGAGGAAAAAAATCGCCTTCCCCCCGATAACAGCCCAGTACCGCCAAAAAATCGTACCTTATAAAGACCACCGGCGGCCGCGGCCTCGTAGGTACCGGCAGGGACATCGGCCTTGAACATCTCGGAGATGATCGCCAACAGCGCCAGCGGATCGATCTAGAAACAAGGGTTTAGGTGGAAAAAGAGGGTGGCACCTCGGATGGCGGCGTCAGTCGACGATTGGCAAACGGCCTCGGAGGCGGCACCCTCGGACGGTACTTTACTGACAACGAATCGTTATTTAGTGGCAATCGAGTTTCGTATCTTTTGTAGCCTATTTTGTGCAGAATTTTGCGCTGATTCCAAATCTGCTTTCAAAATGTGTAAAGTTTGACAGTTCGAAAAACGCCTAAAATGGTTGAATTCATGCCATTTTCGCCTGGATATTCTGCATAACGTCGAAAATTCTGTCGTTTCTCCGATTTTGAACCCACGATTCGAAACCAGCGCAAAATTCGGTACAAACTACGAAACTGGATTGCCACTAAAAAAGTCCTTGTGAACAGCAATAAATTAACGGTTCTTTAATCCATTCGGGGGGAAACCGAAATTTCCGAATTTACGTTCTAAAACCAGCTATAGAAAAGCGGAAAACAGTTTGTAGACTGAAAACCGTCTCTAAATAGAATTTTTGCGAAAAAAGAACAATTTTTACGTCTAGGAATGCCAAAAAAATGTCGAAACAAATCGTAGATCAAGATTAGAAAAAATGTGTTTCCCCCTGGAAACGATAACGAACCAATAAATAAAAGTTAGATACCTTGATTTGTTGGGGGTGTGGCGACGACAATCTGCGGGGGAGCGTGTTGAGGCGGTGGCGGAAAGGGGATGGCGTGGCCCGGGAGTCGATACCACGGTGGAAGTGGGGTCGAGTAGATGGGCGGTAAGGGCATCATACGGTATTCGGGCGGCGCATCCCACGTCACGAACCGCCGAAATGGATCATACGGGTGCCAGGGGGCCTGAAAATTAGCCCATTTTTTTGTGGAAATACTGAAACCTCAGCGCCAGGAAATACGCCATCATGACTATTTTTTACAAAAAAAATTGAATTTTTGGAAATTTTATTTAAACATTTTTTAGAAGCAGAAAATTCAAAAAAATTTGTTGTAATAAACGTATTTTTAACATTTTAACAATCCTCAAACGAATACCTCATAAACGGGCTGCTGATAAGCGGCAAATGCCGGCAGCTGAGGCTCCTCGTGCACAACATCGCTACGGCGCTTCGACGTCGTGGCCACGTTATTCGGTCGCTTCTGCGCCAGCCGTGGTGGCGTTTTCTTGGCAATGAACACCTCCTAAAAAAACTAGATTTACAATCGAGAATCTGAATTGACCTCGTAATCACTTTCGGTGCTGTCATCGTCGTCCATTTGCATGCTATCATCGAAACCGAGGCGTGGCGGAGGCTTGCGGATACGAGATGGACGACCCGTCATTGTCTCTGGTGGGCCCTGAAAAATAAGAAAATAATTTTTATTATTCCAAAATAGTAATAATAAAAAGCTTTACGAATTTGCATTACAAAATACAAAAAAAATCGATTTTTTTTTTGACCAAAATGTGAATTTTTGAAAGTTCGTAGATAGTTTTCTACTTGAAAAATATGGAAATCGTAATAAAAAATATTCGAAATGTTGCTAACACGTTAGACATTATTAGACCACATGCTATTATTACCTTTTAAACATTTTTCAACTTTACAAAGATTCGATCCCCCCCCCCCCGATAACGCAAAAACGCCTCAAGGAGTTTCGACCATAATGCCGAAATTTCGAAAATAAGTTAAACCCGTTCTAAAAACGAACCTGATCATCACAAGCCGTTTCCAGAAACGTCTTGGTGGTGGAAGTGGAGGCCGAAGTAGCGGAAGTGAAACGAGGTGGCGGGATGCGAGTGCGACGCGGCCGTCCTGCCGCCAAACCGGGAACATCCTGAAAATAATTCACATTGTCTGTTTCCCTCCAAGAACACAATATTGGTACCCAAAAATTTCGAGTATAGTTCCGGGTGATAAGTGCGTAACTTAACGTAACACCTTTGTAAAAATTCGCTCTCCCCTATAAAGCAAAAGCACCCAACGGAGTTTCGATCATAATGCCGAAATTTCGATATTTCGACGTTTCCCGTGAAAAATTCGGACCATATAAATTGAAACTGGAAAATAAGTTAAACCAGCTCTAAAAACTAGCCTGATCATCACTCATCGTTTCCAGAAACGTCTTGCTGGTGGAGCTGGCGGCGGAAGTAGCGGAAGTGAAGCGAGGTGGCAGGACGCGAGTGCGACGCGGCCGTCCGGTCGCCAAACCGGGAACATCCTGGAAAGGATTCACATTGCCTGTTTTCTTCCAAGCGCACAATATCCGTAATTTCCGAGAAAAAAATACCATTTCGTGGGTGCTGGTTGGTGTGTAGGTTCCGGAGTCCAGCCCTGGAAGTTTGGCCCGCGAGCGCGTTATCCTGAGCAGCTGCGGCGTGCGGTCGGCCTCATCGCCGGGTGGGAGGTTGTTGTTGTCGGACACATTCGGGGTATGACGCCGACGCTTCATCGAGAGAGAAGTTTCCTAAAAAAGAAACATACTGACCGTATTGTCTTAAAAGTTTTGTAAATAGAATTTAACGAAATTTCAAGTACAGAAACATTTGGGAAAAATGCCGAAAAATATCGATTTTTCGACAGATTTCGAAATTTTAAAAGAATTTATAAGCCTGTTTAGATAGTTTTCCATTTTAAGTAACGTTAATGTTACTATAAACACTTTTAAAATGAGTATTTTCATAGTGTTTATAGTAAAATTAAAATCGTTCTAATCGATTCGGGTTTTTAGGACCCCCGATCATACCAAAGCACCATGCTTTCTTTACCTTATTGCTGGCGACGGTGAGCAGCAACTTGTTGTCGTCGTGCTCGAGCGCGCCGTTGCTGACCAACTCCTCCTTGTCGGCGGCAATCCGGCCCATCAGCTCGTCGGCTTGAAGCGGGAAATTGGCCATGACGGTGGCGGTCAGATCCGCGAAGTAGGTCTCCGTCCTGAAAATGGGTTATAAAATAGAATAAAAAATAGCAGCTTACCGAAAATCCAGAACAACAGCATCGCGTCCTTGAAAGTGACGAGCAAGCATATGCTTGGTTATTTCCTCTTTCAAACGGTTCAACCATGGGCAATCTAAAAAAGGGACTAGAACATCGGTGCTTTTGCGTTATCGGGGGGGGGGGGGTTCCTATAAGTCCAGAAGTGCCTAATCTCAATAGATAAGTATTTTCATATTGTTTTAGTAAAAGTTCAATTTTAAAATAGAAAAACTATCCAAAAAATCGAAATTTTGTCGAAAAATCGACATTTTGTCTTTTTTTGTTAAAATTTGTAAAGTTTTTACGTTTAGTAGCAGTAAAAACAGCTTAGAAATTGATTTCTTTTCCAAAAAAAACTAAGCTTCCGCTATTTATGGCAAAAAAATTCGACACTAAAGGAAAAGGCTGCCCCCCGATAATGCAAAAGGACCAAAATAAAATATGCTAAAAACGTACGAGGGCATCTGAATGGGCGATACTCGAGATGGGCTATCGAGTGTTTGATCAAGTTGATCGTGTTGAGGCTGGCCTGGGGTTGCACCGCCAATTTCTTCATGCACGTCTGAAAACGGGCACTCTGGCAATTCTAGAAGAGCTGGAATTTACCTGGCATTCATTCTTCACGACGGCGCTCATTCCTTGGTCATTCTCGTGGGGCGGTTTGTCTTGATTCTCCTTGCCGGCCTCATGCTCCTCGATTTGCTGTTTCCGCTTCTCGTTGACGTAGTCGGCACATTCCCCCTTGAAAGCCGGGAACGACGCGGCCGCCACGCGCGTCACCTCCCTCGAGAACATCGGGTCGCTAAAATAGTTATAAGTTTTCAAATTTTAGTGTTTTATTTATTTTATAAAACAACCAGAATATTTATGTTATTTGAGAGGCCGATTTCCCTGCTATAAATCTAGGAAGATCTAAAAAGGAAAAAAGAGCTATTCTAAATGTAAAGAAGCTTAAAAGCTTTTAAAAATCTAACAAATTTCATGTTTTTAACTAGATTTAAATTTTTTTTTGGCAAGTTTCTATCTTTATAAAAACTTTGCGACCTGAAAAATAGCCCAATTTTTCAGGAAAGACCAATAAAAGACCTGCTATTATCCGCTCAAAATACTAAAGATGCAAAATCGACTACAAAGAACGAATTTTTAGATTTTTAAACGTTTCCCGGGCTGGCTACATAATTTTCCCACTTTTTACAAAAATGCGCTTCAAAAAAATACCGCATTGTCACCAGCCTGCCGTGGAATTCGTACTGCTCGCCGTCGTGGTGGTCGCCGTCGATGTGGGTGATGGCGTGGTTGACGAGGCCCTGGCCCGTTTCAGAAGCGCGCACCTTCAGATCGACGCCGCACGTCTGAAAAAGGCCTTCTTTGCCAATATTCCCCACAAAATTCACCTCGCAATGGTGGTCCCGGGTGAACAGCTCGAGCATGTCGTGCTGCTCATCCTGGCAATGTGAGACCGGCTCGTCGACTGGCCAGATTGGTAACTAAAACGCAATTTGTGGTACTGGACTGTTAGCGGGGGGGCAACGTTAATAAGAAAATACCCACATAACTTTTTTACTGTTTTTCGACAAAAATTCAAATTTTAAAAGTTTTTGTGCTGTTTCTATGACTTTTTCGCTATTAAAAACCATTTAAAAACATACGAGAAAACCCTACATAAATTTTATTAATAAATCAAAATAAATTTTTTCTTGGTAGTCATCTGACTAAATCCCTCCCCCGCTAATAGTTTAGTACCAAATTTTCCAGGAAAAAAGGCGACAAACCTTCTCCTCTTGCAGCTTCTTCCTCGGTGGCCGTCCACGGGACTTTGGCTCGCCCTAAAATACAGAAATTAAAAGCAGCGTAGATCCCAACCTCGGAGCCATTGGAGCTTCTCGCCTTATTCGACTTCGTCGGCATCTCCTAAAAATCATTAGAATGCCAAGCAAAAATCCAAACCCAATCAGGCGTCTCGGCACGCTTCCTCGATCTCCTCGGTGGCGTCTCCTAAAGAAAGTTTGATTTTAAAAAGTCTAGGCAAACCACATCGGAGCCGTCAGACTCTGGCGCGGGCTTGCGCTTCCTGGCCCTGCCGTTCGTTTCGCTGGACTTTGACGTTGATGGCTGAATTAGAAAGATTAAGAAAAATCGAGGGTACCGCAAAAGGCGCTTTTGCATTATCGAGGACCAAATTTTCCAATAAGAATAGTGGCAGTGCGTCTAAGTTTTTTTTTTACTACTCCTAACCGTTAAAAAAGCATGCAATTTTTTTTAAAAACGAGAAAACATAGCGATTTTCAACAAAAATCGTTGTTTTTAACGAAATTTCGATTTTTAGAATAGTTAAAACGTTTTTAGCTCGTTTTCTAGTAGAAATAAAGTTATTTTTTGCTAAATACGCTATTAAGCTATTTCCCACCAAGTTACGAGGCTGTTCTACACTTATAAAAAAGATCGGATCTTGAGTCTGTCAATTCAAGCCCGCCGGACCATTTTTAGGACCCCCCGTAAAGTAAAACGAACCTTTGGATCGCTAGCCCCCGCCGCCTTCCGCTTTTTCTTGGCCTAAACGAAAATCAAGGTAACAAGGGATGGAAATACCGGCTTGCGCTGCGTCGCCTCGTCGTCGGAGTCGACGGGATCTTCCCCTTTGTATTTCCAGTAGCGGATCCAGGGGAAGATGTTGGCCATGTCGTAGAACCACTCCAGGTCGACATCCTCTTCTTCGGCCGTTTGTACGGGGCCTACCTAGAATTAATCCATTTGAGAAAGAAAGGATCCGATACCTTGGGCGTATCCTCCTTGATTTCTGCCGTTTGATGGCACATGTTGTTGTTCTTCGTATCATCGTTTGGCTCCATGCTAAACAAAAATAATTGGAAAGTATAATAAAGTAAAAATAAAAGCCACAAAATCCAAAATAGAAATCGAAAAGAAAAAAGTGGAGAAAATGACGCAGAGTGCCCAATACGGCACAGTACTCTAGTTACTCAACTGTCAACTGTAGTCCATCGGAAAACGTAAAAATCCAAAAATTTGAGCTTTTCTCGCCAAAAAAACGGCAACGGGAGGATGACAAAAGCGCCAACGACAAAAGCGCCCATGCAGAAGCGCCAAACGAAAAGCGCCCAATGCCAGAAAGCGCCCAATGCCAAAAAGCGCCCAATGCCAGAAAGCGCCCAATGCCAGAAAGCGCTCTATGGGGAAAGCCAACGTATAGAGAGAGGAAACAATTACATAAGGTAGAGATAAAATAGTTGTTTTAATCGGTTTTCTGGTGTTATTATGGTAGTTTAGCGGCAGTTCGACCTACTAGGCCATAAATTACCGACGGGGTCAAGTTATTTTCGCCTCCTAGGGCATTCTTTCACTCGAATAGCTAGTTCTCTTCTAAAGCAGCTTTTCCACTATTTTTGAAGTAGTTTCTTGATCTCTACATGCTGGAACCGGTCCGAAAATGCATTTCTAATGTGAGAAAGGTATAAACTCGCCGTGGAAAGCTTGTCCAGAGCCATTTTCGGATCTATTAGCCGAAAATACGGCGTTTTTCTCGTCGTTCTGGCCTCCAAACACTATTTTACAACAAGTATTTTGTGCTTGCAACAGTATGGTGACTGAAAACATCAGAAATCGTGAGAACATGAGGCAAACCCGGTAAAACTAGAGACTGAAACACGGCAATTCAAGCCAAAAAGACCCAATAAGGCCAAAACAACCCGCTCGGGGTGATAATTTGCCGTCTACAAAGCCTACCTATCGCTAAACAACGTTTCAAAGGCATACAAAGCTTGAAAAAAAAGCCATTTTATGTAATTGTTTCTCTCTCTATACGTTGGCTTTCCCCATGGAGCGCTTTCTGGCATTGGGCGCTTTTTGGCATTGGGCGCTTTCTGGCATTGGGCGCTTTTCGTTTGGCGCTTCTGCATGGGCGCTTTTGTCGTTGGCGCTTTTGCTTTGGCGCTTTTGTCATCCTCCCACGGCAACCCGTATTTAACGCCCTTTCACGCCCTTTCGCGCCCTCCTGTATTTAACGCCCCCTGTATTTGACGCCCCCTGTATTTGACGCCCCCTGTATTTGACGCCCCCTGTATTTAACGCCCTCCTGTATTTAACGCCCCTCTTCAGTCACGGCGCTTGTAAATAACGCCCTCCTGTAGTTAACGCCCTGCCAGCTAGGTTTACTATAGAGTGCTTTAATGGCTTAAAAGCGTAGCTTAAATAAGTTTAAAGTTAAAATACGTAAGGAAATTGTATAGAGTAGCAGCGACAGAAGCCCGCAACGACAAAAGCCCGCCATACATTTTCGCCCTCTGGTGTGGAGACTAGGGCCCGGATGATCGTTGTTGTATTTTGTCGTTTGAATTCCTCGTTGGTGAATGTTGCCATCATTTCTCATCCTAACTCATTCCTTTTATTATTCCACTTGGCTAGTTTGTTGGAGCTAGGTAAGTTTGATGACCCCAAGGCGTCAAAGAGTAGAAAGTCTGCTGTTTTGCAAAGTTTGTCAAAGAAACTACGCTAAAAGTCTTGAATTCGAACTCAGCACGCAAATGTCATTTTTCGTCTGGAATCGATGTATCCCGACGAGTTCGTGCGTTTTCAGTTGAAAAAACGATTGGGAAACGCTTCTGGACAAAGTTTAGCTTTTGAAAATTACTATGAAAATTGACCAAAATATTGGCCTTTTTGAAGGGGCTTGCTAGCTGAATACCCAATTTTAGCCTAAAAATAAGGCTTCGTGCCACCCGGGGCCTAGTCGCTTCGGATGGGTGCGAGCTCGTACAGGGTTTCGAAATCGGGGCGCCCGAGCAGCGCGCAGCGCCCAGGCGCCCCAATTTCGGAAGGGTGGAGCGGCAGCCCATCCGAAGCGACGGCCAGCCTTGCCTGACAATTTTGGAGGCCACAACTAACTGTTATTTATCTATTCTATGCTTCAAATACTAGTTTTAAAAATTATAAATGCTTTTAGATAAGTACGTAAGCGCTGGCAGAGAGCGCACGCTTTAGAATGCGGGGACAGGAGTGTTGCGTAGCCTACAGTCCTTAGCAAAAAATACCTTTGAAACGTCATAACTTTCTTATTTTAAATTTCCCAATTGTTTTTTCAACTGAAAACGCTTTATCTCATCGAGCTTTATCGTTTCCTGTTCAAAAATTGAAGTTTTGTTCACATACCGTAAAGTGAACTTGCGATTTTCAAAAGCCTATAACTTTGTCCAGAAACGTTTCCCAATCGTTTTTTCAACTGGAAACGCACAAACTCATCGAGCTGCACCGATTCCAGTTGAAAAATTGACATTTTGGGACCATACCGTAACGTGAAATTTTCCCGACCGAGAATATATCACCGATCACGCAGCGTCATTCGGTTTTTACAAGTGACACTAATCATTCATACACCAGATTCGATTCTCTGAACCATCATTCACGGGTACAAATAAAAGTTCAAATTATTTAATTCTTGATCCATACACAAGAAAGACGGCTAAAATACTTTATTCGTGGAAAAACGGACAAACAGTACCCAGCGACTTCAAAAAAAATTTTGATGGCCGAAGGGGAATAATAGCCGATTAAAAAGAGAACAACGGGCTAACAACGGGGAAATATTTGGGGGCAAACATTTACATGTTACCCACGGTATGCAGGTGTAAAAGGGGACAAATGGCTCAGGGTACGGCACGAATGCATTACCTTTGGAACATAGAATGCTCCGAATTGAAGCTCTATCAATTTCTCATGCACTATCTCAACGGGGCCCTGCCAGCAGCGCCGTTGCTCCCTGAATCGCGTAAAAATTTGCATTTATTCTCGGATGTGCTCTCGAACCGAAAACGCATGCAAATTTTTCATGAGTCATGGAAGACCGGTGCTGTTGGCAGAGCCCCATTCATGATTTCGTGAACTGTCCCCCTGCCAAAAGAACCCTTTAAGACGAGATTTTGCAAAAAAGAACCCACTACATGAGCGATTCTTTCCGGACAGATAATGCATAACCACCGATTGGGAAACTATGCAACATGCAAAAATCGAAAAACGCAAAACCAGGGGCGAGGGGGGACGAATAACGAACACTCCAACTTACTGGAAGGAGATTCAAAACAACGGGTAGACGAAAATGTGAAGAAATCGTGGCACCGATGTGGGGGCACATGTGGTAACACAACTTCGTTCAAAATGAGAGACTGGAAGATCACAACTTGAAGAACTAGCAAGGCCGATTCAACGCTTTTCCACAACACATGCACATAAGTTTCAGGTCGGTTTGCGTCGCCTTAGTTTTTGCCTTGTATTCCTCGAGCGACATCGCACGTCCCTTGACGTTCCGGCTCTTCCGGTTCAGCAGCCTTCGCCTTTTGGCGTATTGGCATATTTAGATCGACTTCCATTTCCAGCTTGGCGTCGAACTCGGCCCAGGTGACCCCCTAAAAGCACGGTTATTGCACAAAAAAATCACACTCACGGAATAAGGTCCGTCGCCAGTCTGCTTCAACGGTTCAGCAGAAGCAAGTTCTTCGAGACGTTGTTGCACCGAATCAATCACCTCGGTAGTGTTTTGCGATTCCGCTGCCTAAAACAGGCAAATCAGCGTCAAAAATTCTTTTCGTGTCATATTGGATAATCTAGGTACCAAAAACCCGCTTACCAGCTCATCAGCCACCGATTCTAGTCGCTGGAGTTCCAGTTGGATTTGGGCGGCCTTTTCGAGGTTGCCTTCTTCAGTGAGCGTTTCCTGAAAATGCCAATATTAATTCACATCTTATCTTGTTTTGCAACCGTGAAACGCCTAACTCAATTATGGAAGAAAATACCCCCAATGTCAACTAAGCACTTAGCTATATTCAATGTGATAACTTTGTTTTGAACACAGGTCAATAAACAAATAGTACCCCCTCACCTTTTGGTTCATCAGCAAACGTTGTTTTGTGGCGAAGTTGCCAGTCTTCTGCTCGAACCGAAGACGCTCCTTGTTCATCTGAAAATCATGATACTAAGGCAATCATCCGCAGTATACCTGTTCCACCTCAGTATCGGTGAATATGTGGTACAAGGCGTCCTTGATCTCAATGCTTTTCCTCTGTACTTGTTCCATGTTCGGTAGACCCGGCTTCTAAAACAAACTAGTCATTTAAATTTTCTATTTTCCAAATCTTTGTTTATGAAAAATGTAGGGACAACATAGGCCCTCCCAGTGTGCGAAGGGTTTGGCCGTGGTGCGGCCGGCGCTGGTCCCAAAAATGGCCCTAGGCGCTGGTCCTAGGGTTAGTTAAATCGCGATTTTTCGGCGCCTACGGCGCCATGATGGCAAAAAAATATAGCGTTATCGATATATGTTATCTGCGAGGTAAGGAGTTCTCAATAACTATTTCTAAAAAATTCCACCATTTAAATCATAGTAACGATACGACACCACGAAAAATCATGCACGAAAATTTCGGCAGAAGTCGGCAAAGGAGTAAAGTATGCTCGGTCATGGTGGGTATGGATGTGACAACGCTCGTTACGGGTAAACGGCTTGGACCAAGCTGGCAATTAGATGAGCATTACACATTTCCCCGATCAAGGTTTGGGTAAAATTTGGTCAAGATCGGCCAGTGGAATGCGGAGAAATAATTTTTTATCGGCCCCCCATCCCGGTGCACGCTGGTGAATCCCTTGAAAATGCTCTAACTACCCCGTCCTTGGCGCTAGCGGTTTGAAATTTGTTGTCAGGCTAGGTCTAGGGTCTGCCCAACTACTGCCAAAAAAACAAAAGCATGCTTCCAGTTTAAAACCCTTTTTCCGGACCAGCGCCGCTTCACCTCCGGAATCAGCTCATTTGGCCGCGCCCCCACTTCTGTTCCCCGTTGGTCCCCGAAAGGGCAATCAATGACCACCAAACTTGCTTGCCGAATAGCCTCTGGTACTGGCTATCATCTGACAAAACCATTTTAGCCCATACTTGCTTCCGCCTGTAGCTATCGACCAGCGACTGGTCGCCTTAATTGGCCGTGGGATCGGTAGATGTTCCGTTTTTTCCTTTTTGCGCCCTCCGTCTCAATTTTCCCACTTAGAACTTCTAGTCGGCTGAAAGCCCGGTCTTTCCTCTTTCTAACTACGTATCAACCGTTCTGATCCATTACGTTATCGCTGAGTTATGGACCGGCGCTTAATTGGACGCGGCGGTTTTTGCCGTTTTATATGGCAAAAATCCATTCAATTGCATGCTACCCTCTACTGCACTGGCCGATCCATCCCAATTTTTTCCCTAAACGAGTTCCCAGTTTTCTTCCCCTCATCCAAGTTTCAGCTTCATCCGACTTTTTTGAAGGGCTTTTTCGGGACCAGCGCCGTCACTTCTGGGGCCGTCGTGGCATTGCAAATTTTTTCCTGTGTCGATTTCTGCCCAAATTTTCATGCGCAATTTTTTGTACTGTAAAAGAAAGAAGAAAGAACTGTAAGCAGCGCAACAACATTAAATTACAGAAAATCCAGGAAGCCGACATTTATTTTCGCTATTTTTTTGGATATTGACCCAAAAAGCCACAAAAATTCTTGCCGCTAACGCGGCGCTGGTCCTAACCCCTGTCAGCCAACCCCCGGCGCTGGTCCATTTGGCCATCTGAAAATTCTTTCGCACACTGGGCCCTCCCCTCGCAGAAGCATTCGCCTTTTTGGCAAATAGTCAGCCGGTCCGGGTTTCCCTGCGTCGCCCGCCCTTATCTCCTTAGACCCCACCATAATTAAAGTTTTTCTGGTGCTTCCAGGTTAGCGGTAGCCAACTCATCTTAGTTTAACCTATACTTGCCTATTGACAAATGTATTATTATTCTAATAATGTATTTAGTAGTTTCCGATAACTAAAAATTATCACAACATCTAAACTACTGTCATAAAATTTTAGCTTTTCGCGCATTTCCAACCGTTTTTCATACAGTTTAGAAAAAAACGCAAAAATGTACATATTTTTAGGTATTTTGATCAATTTTCCACGCCGGCTAACAATTCAGCACCATTTACAAACGGTGTGCAAGTCAATAAAAGGTAAACATTTTATTATTGGACCCCGACCGAGATGATATAAGAAGCCTGGAAGCACGGATTTTCTTAATAATCCCAAAAAACCGTCAACGCCCCCACAAGATTCGTACCGAATTCTTCGATGCGACGAACCATTCTTCGAATTCTTTCGTGGAGACCGGCTTATTTGAGATGATCTCCAGTCGCACAATTTGTTCGTCCTAAAGCGCAATCGTCAAGGAAAACACTAGGTTCAGTACTCTTGGTCCCAATTGCAGTTTCAGAGCCTTGTTTGTGCGCTTTCCTTCAAATTCATACGTCTCGACTGTCTCCAAAACGTCCAAAACACGGCCAATCTAAGCAAAATTTTATGGAACAATCCACAGCCGCCATACCTTATAAGGACGACCGTAGGCGTTTGGTGGCAGACCAGCGTTGACACGGACAAAGCAATCCTTGACCGTCTGTTTGAAGAACGGAGCGTGTACAAACTATAATTAACGTAATTGACAGCAAACTTTTAGTACATTGGCAAGGGTAGAGCGGGTGAGCAAAGCCTTCATAATGTCAGCCTTCGTCTCAATCTGAAGCAAAAACTAAGCATAAATCGTTTCTATTACCGGAGTGCCTTGCTCTTCCTCCTCTGGAGTAGGACTGCGAGCACGAGTGTTTGTTGATGACTCAGAAGATGAACTGAAAAGTGGTTGGATGGACAAATCGTACGAAGGTCATGTCTATCTGTCTGTCTGCTGTAAAGTGTTCCGAAATGGTGGTAAAATGACCGAGTATGCCGGAAAAGTAGCCTTCAAATCATATCGTAGTCAATTGCCAAAATATCATCCAAAGGTCACTTTCTCCACATGGGCGGTGATTAGACCACCATTTCGTATAAAGTTCATATTACCGGCGTGAGGCCCTGGACTTGGACTCCTTCCGGTGGGTATCCGGGAAGAAGTTCCGTTCTGCAGCTAACTCAGATGGTGTCCATGAAAAAGTCTCAGAACTCTAAAAGGAGACATAGTGAGAGGTACCGTAACATCGAAGACACTCAAAGCGATGGTCTCTCCACTTTGACATATAATAAAGCAAAACATAAAATAAATACGAAATAATTTTTATTGAATATAGATACCGATTAAGATTTGAATATTTTAGATACAAAACAATAATTTTTCGAGTGCTAATCTAAATTTTCAATAGCTTTCCACTTGAAATGCGCTAAATTTTGTTACAAGCACGTAACGATACGTTACTTGGCATGGCACGACTTATACAAAAGAATTATTTTCCTCTTGATACCCCATGCCCGATAAAGCGGAAGTAACAGCAAAACATTACAGAGAAAAGCAGATGACCATCGCTCTGAGTACTGGTTTACAAGGCTTACCTGTGAAGCCGATTCGTAGCGGCTGGTGTGCTGAACCGGCGACTCTGAAAACAACGATTAAAATAAAGCCTAGAAGCCGACCGCTGCGCTTTGCTGAATCGCGGTCACTGTCCTCGTCGCTAGTTTCCTTCGGTGGCACCACTTTCCCGGGTTCACGCAGTTCCCTAAATAGGCATTGAGGAATTTGACCATTTTCTACCTCGTACGGCGGCGAGCAAGCTCCTCGCCTTTGTCAAATATCAGCTGCTCTTTCTGCATCTTGGTCATCTTTGGGAAATCCGCCTTTTCTTGGGCGGATAGTTCAATCCCCTGTTCTTCGAATTTGCGAACCTAAACGGTAGATTTTAATGGGTTAATTGTATCTTCATACATTCTCCTTTTCAAAATTTTCGAAGATGTCCTCGCACGACCCCGAGGAAAGGGTTTTGTCGGAGTCAAACGCAACTGCTTCGTCGGAAGACTGATCAGAAGCTGAAAAGGCAAATTTCTAATTTGTGACGAATTTAATTAAATTTCTGCGGGTATCCACTGGATGGGATTTGCTCCCTATTATTGCAAAACTGCAGTAGTTTGACCAGCATAACATAACATAGTACTTTCTAATTTTAAAAGGCAGTTTGCGAGCCAACCGAACAGAGGCTGGCACAGCGTTTTTTTCGGTCCGGTTTTTTGACACCATCGGACAGAACATGGTCAAATTAGTAGAGTCGCATAAATTTAAGATTTTTAAAAGTTCATTTTTGGACCTTAAATGACAGTTAAAGTTGCCACCCCAAAAAATTATCTTTGAAGTTACTACACCAAATTTGTTGAAAATTTGTGTCAATACCTAATTTGGGGGGAGGGGATCATTTCTCTAATACATTGCTAAGCCCGAAAACCACCGCAACATAGGAATTTCACGTACTCAGAATAGTTTTTCAAAATTTTCAATTTTTGAGAGTGTTGCCTGCAACGTGCCAATAACGTAGAAAGATGCGCAAAAACTTTCTGCATCGAACGTTCGAGTTTCTAGAATGCAGTGAACACACTAAAAACTACAAAAATAGCTTTGGTTCCAGCCAAAAATAAAAAAATTTGATGATCTGTGATGGCTTGATGACGGTATCCAATGGATGGGATTTGCTCCCTATTATTGAAAAACTCTAGTAGCTTGGCCAGCATAACATATTAGCTGCCTATACTCGCAAGACGCACCGTCGCGCTTCAGCTTGTCATTGCGCTTCTTCACCAAATCGTCGACAGCCTTCTTTTCCATGCGACGCTAAATAAAGAAGTAATGGGTTAGTTGTATCTTCTTACCTGTTCCTCATCAGAGTCACTGTCATGACGAGTCTCGCTTTTTTTGGGTCTTCCACGAGCTGCCTTCTTCGGCGGTGATTTCTCCTTGCCGGCCTGGTGCTCCTCGGTTTGCTGCTTCCTCTTCTCGTTGACGTAGTCGGCACATTCCTCCTTGTAAGCCGGGAACGACGCGGCCGCCACGCGCTTCACCTCCCTCGAGAACATCGGGTCGCTAAGGTAGTTATAAATTTTCAAATGTTCTGGTTTTATTTATTTTATAACGATCAGAATATTTATGTGATTTTAGAGGCCGATTTCTATGCTATAAATCTAGGAAGATCTAAGAAGAAAAAGGAACTATTTCTAAACGTAAAGAAGCTTAAAAGGTTTTAAAAATCTAACAAATTTCATGTTTTTAAAAAAAATTTACATTTTTTTTTGGTAAGTTTCTATCTTTATAAAAACTTTCCCACTTAAAAAAAATCGCTAAATTTACTGAAAACCCATGAAAAGTCTTGCTATTATCCGCAGAAAATACGAAAGATGCAAAATCAACTAAAAAACATAGAATTTTTAGATTTTTAAACGTTTCCCGGGCTGGCTAAATAATTTCCCCACTTTTTACAAACATGCGCTTCAAAAAAATACCGCATTGTCACCAGCCTGCCGTTGAATTCGTACTGCTCGCCGTCGTGGTGGTCGCCGTCGACGTGGGTGATGGCGTGGTTGACGAGGCCCTGGCCCGTTTCAGAAGCGCGCACCTTCAGATCGACGCCGCACGTCTGGAAATGCCTTCTTTGCCAATATTCCCCCACAAAATTCACCTCGCAATGGTGGTCCCGGGTGAACAGCTCGAGCATGTCGTGCTGTTCATCCTGGCAATGTGAGACCGGCTCGTCGACTGGCCAGATTGGCAACTAAAAACGGAATTTGTGGTACTGGACTGTTAGCGGGGGGGGAACGTTAGTAAGAAAACACCCACATAATTATTTTACTGTTTTTTCGACAAAAATTCAAATTTTTAAAGTTTTTGTGCTGTTTCTATGACTTTTTCGTTATTAAAAACCATCAAAAAATACGAGAAAACCCTACATAAATTTTATTAATAAATCAAAATAAATTTTTTCTTGGTAGTCATCTGACTAAATCCCTCCCCCGCTAATAGTTTAGTACCAAATTTTCCAGGAAAAAAGGCGACAAACCTTCTCCTCTTGCAGCTTCTTCCTCGGTGGGCGTCCACGGGACTTTGGCTCGCCCTAAAATACAGAAATTAAAAGCAGCGTAGATCCCAACCTCGGAGCCATTGGAGCGCCTCGCATTATTCGACCTCGTCGGCATCTCCTAAAAATCATTAGTTTCAAACTTGATTTTAAAAATTCTAGACAAACCACATCAGAGCCGTCAGACTCTGGCGCGGGCTTGCGCTTCCTGGCCCTGCCGTTCGTTTCGCTGGACGTTGACGTTGATGGCTGAATTAGAAAGATCAAGAAAAATCCGGGGTATCCCGAAAATCGCTTTCGCATTATCGAGGAGGATCAAATTTTCCAATAAGAATAGTGGCAGTGCTTCTAAACTGTTTTTTACTACTCATAACCGTTAAAAAAGCATGCAATTTCTTTAAAACGAGAAAATATAGCGATTTTCAACAAAAATCGTTGTTTTTAACGAAATTTCGATTTTCAGAATGTTTAAAACGTTTTTAGCTCGTTTTTCTAGTTGGAATATAGTTATACACTACTAAAAACACTGACAAAATACTTTCGATTAATTTCCCAGACATTTCTAGACTTATAAAAAAGGTCGGATCTTAGGTCAGTCCATTCAGGCGCGCTCGAGCGTTTTTTGGGAACCCCCGTAAAGTAAAACGAACCTTTGGATCGCTAGCGCCCGCCGCCTTCCGCTTTTTCTTGGCCTAAACGAAAATCAAGGTAGAAAAGGGTCTGAAATACCGGCTTGCGCTGCGTCGCCTCGTCGTCGGAGTCGACGGGCTCTTCCCCTTTGTATTTCCAGTAGCGGATCCAGGGGAAGATGTTGGCCATGTCGTAGAACCACTCCAGGTCGACATCCTCTTCTTCGGCCGTTTGTACGGGGCCTACCTAGAATTAATCCATTTGAGAAAGAAAGGATCCGATACCTTGGGCGTATCCTCCTTGATTTCTGCCGTTTGATGGCACATGTTGTTGTTCTTCGTATCATCGTTTGGCTCCATGCTAAACAAAAATAATTGGAAAGTCTAGTCAAGTAAAAATAAAATAACAAAATCGAAAAAAGAAATCGAAAAGAAATCGAAAAGAAAAAAAAGTGCAGAAAATGACGCGAGAGCCCACTACGGAACAGTACTCTAGTCACTCAACTGTCATCTGGAGGCCATCGGAAAACGTAAAAATCCAAAAATTGAGCTTTTTCGCCAAAAAAAACACAAATTTTTTAGTTTTATTTTTTTCAGAAGTGTACTGCCTCGATTCGAATATAATTTTTGTTTTCCTTTCAATGCCTTGCTGAGTTTTGCAAAAGCCGCCAAATCAATATACCTTTTTCAGGTAAGAAAACTCCTCGCTTCGATGGATCGTGACCAATTCGAGAAGGAGCTGAGCGCACTAAAGGACGGCCATCTGACGGATATCGATATTGTGGAGGAGAGCAAGGGAAAGACGGGAGCTGATGGAGGAACTGTACGCAGAGACGGTGATGATGAGAAGGACGTCTACAAATCGACCCTCAAGATCTACGATCTTCCGCTGGAGCTGCTGTGGGAGGTTATGAAAATGCTTGATGGCGATGGCCTATGCTCCCTTGCTGGTGCTCATCAGAATCTCCTCTACGCCACAAAACATCTGAGGAACAAAAAGTTTTGGCGCGTGGAATGCGTCTCCACAGTTCGGCCAGATTCTCCTCGTAATGCCCAAACGCCGGACGTGCTGGGGATCCTTCTTCACGGAGCAAATGCCGGGACCTTGTACTTGAACTCGGATGTTCTTGTGTTTGCTGTTGAAGGGCTCACGTTGGGCATGCTTTTTTTGAAAGGCGATGAACCCTCTACTGATTATGCGGCCATTGTGGTCGAGAAACTGAAGCCCACCGAAGTCTATCTCCAGCTCTATAAAACGTCTATCTGGACGCCGAGACTTGGTCAAGCTCTTTCCACGATTAGAGAAATTTTCCCCGGTGATGTTGGAATGGAGATGCTCGACTTCATCACACAGTGGAATTTCATATGTTTCGGCGGTAGGCTGAAAAATCCGGAGGATGGCGAGATGCCTCCGCGCTTCTTCGATGTCATCCGACAGTTGCTGGATCAATACACGAGTGGAGAACGAACCAGATGCCATCTATCGATCCGCTTTAAATCGGTGCTGCGAGATGATCAGCTTCATTCGAATGTTTTTGGGCCTGATTACCCGCTTCAGCCCCTGGACTCATGCTATGGCTTTTTCAGCCCCAGCTTCGCGCTTAACATCCACGAAAGCAGGCTTACTATTAATTCGCGCCACTAGTCATCGCATTCATTCCTTTGAGCGGGCTCTTCTAATAATGTTGGTTTCCCTCTCATTCTCGGCGTCTTGTCTTCATTTATTGGCTTCTTCGCGTTATCGGACTGAACTCGCCAAAGTTTTTTTTATACGTCTTGAAATATTTAGTAAATTAATAGCAAGTGCTTTAATGGCTTTAATTATATATTTGAACTAGAAAACTAGAAATCTAAAAACGTTTGAAAAGTTTGACATTTTCGACTAAATCGGCCTTTTTGGTCGAGCAAAGCTTATTTTTTTGTATATTTTAAAAATGTTGAAGTTTTTTACCTTTAGGAATCGTAAAAAACAGCTTAGACGAACCTCCGCTTTTTATATTTGAAAAATTTGATTGATCCTAAGAAAGAATTTGGTCTCCCGATGATGCGAAAGAATCATTTGTTTTTCCACTTACTCGATTTTAGCCACTGTTCTTTCTTTTTCGCAGCTCCAGTATGCGTTTTTTTTCCTTCGTTTTGTTCCTTTTCTCCAGAGTAACATGATTTTACAGATAAATTTCAGGTAGCCTCCACTGTTCAACCAAGAAACAAGCCGCCTTCCACTCCACTACAACCTCGCTAAAGGTAAAATTCTTTTTATTATTTTTCTTTCTTTACAGTTCTTGAACCTCCCTTTAATTCTCTGGCAAGCATTACGCTGCCTTCTCGGCGTAGTTTATAGCCGGCTACTCCCTCTTCTTTCACCCATTCTCTGCGCGCCCTCTCGCCGCCACCCTTTGGAAATCCTTACGACATAAACATTCCCCGTTCTACGTCTCCAAACCCTTTTGGCTATAATATCTTCAGTATATCTTTTCTTTCAGGATGAGCCGACGAGCCGTCCAATTCGCCAAGAAATTCGTCAACCGGAACCCGTTGAATGCCCACCTCAGCGGGCTGCAGCCCATTCCCAGCGGCTTCGAGCTGGACGCCGACGCGAAGAGGCGCCATTTCTTGTACCGGGCCGAGCTGTCGCAATCCGGGGCCCATCAGGAGGCCACCGTCACCCATTTTACGTGAGTTTAAGTCGAGCTGTTGAAAATCGGCGGCTCCGACGGCGCTAAAAAGCCTTGCCCGCTCGGTCTGCTTTGAAAAAGCAAGTTTTCTGGGCTGATTTGTTGTACTCGGTTCGAATTTTGCTTTTTAGGGTACTGAACTTTAACTTAAGACTACAAATTACAAAAAGACGCCCCGGGAAATTGGCGATCCGTGACTAGTTGTCGTTTTTTTTACTCTAAAATTAGGTTTTTGTCGTCTAAAGTTGATTTTTTTTACAGGCGGGAAGCGTTAAATTCAATTTCGATGTACAAAACTGGCATAGAAAGCTTGTTTATAGGCTGAAATCAGCAGGCATCGCCGATCGCGCAACTTTTTTTTTAGCGTTTAACTTCAATAGCCCTTTTTTGATGCTGGGTATTCGCTCGTCTCTAATTCCCGAATTTCAGTGACGGTGTGGTGCTGCGCGTCTCAACCCGTGAGCCATCAATCTCCTCCCAACTTCACAGCACTGCCGACACGGCCGCTGCCCTCAACCTGGGACGTGTACTCGCGACGAAGGCGCTGAAGGCCGGCATTCTCCGAGTGGCCGCTGTTGATGAGGCGACAAAAGCACAGAGTCTCCACCAGAAGCATTTCTACAAGGCGTTGGAAGAGACGGGGCTGACACTCGGGGAAATGCAGGCGCCGGAAGTGGATTATGCCCTCGACAAGCGGATCACTTGGAAGCGATTCCCCATTCATCACAATCGATCCGACAAGATTGACGATGATGATGCGGCCAGAGAACGCAATTGATTCTAGCTGCTCATTTTTACGTGTTCATGACATTCACGTTTTGCTAGTGTTTGTGATATCATTTAGTCGATTTATTGAAATTTACAGAATATGGCTTTTTGCTATATAAATAGCGTGAAAAGTTCTTTAGTTAGCTGTTATTTATCATTGTTGCTTTACCTGGTCGTTATTATGAATATAAAGTGCCGTTGTCATTTGTTTTTTTCTTCTTTTGCCTTCCACATTTCCGAATGCCTTTCTGGCGATTGATTATAAAGAAAATTTCAGGCATGTCGAGCCTTGTGCGTTGGCTGAAACGACAGGCCGACCACAACGCCGTCTCCTATTCCAGATTCGGGTTACCAGGTTGACTATCTATTGGAAATATATGTTTCTCTACTTAGGCGATGAGACGGACGATCGTCCCCCTCCCACCGAGATTCACATTGCCAAGTTTGACGAGCTCGACAAGCAGTTTATGCTCTTCGGATTCCACTCGCAGAGGCTGGCATTGGTTCGTTTGTTTTTCGCCAGAATTACACCAAATTCTTCTCCTCAATTTATTTTAAAACCTGCAAAATGTCGAAAAACTGAAAAAATCGTATCGATGGCCGAACCGAATTCTTTTTAGAAGGCCGGATATACCCATTAACGTAATGGCGAGCATTTTAATCTTTTTTTTTCAGTGAAAATAACGATATTTCCATGCGAAAAACTAGCTCAAACCCCTCAAAATTCTGCAATTTTGGCGCCACTCGAACAATCGCCAATTTCTGTTTTTTTAAATATAAATTTACGCTTAGGAATTAAGAAAACACAAGGATTTTCTCTGTTTATATTAGTAAAATTGATCCTAGGCAAAAAAGCAAAATGCTAAATTACTCCCCTTTTTTACAGTTATCAGCCGGTTTCGGGATGTCGATGGGTCTGTTCTTCTTCCTCATCTTTTTCTTCGAATTCGACTGGTACCACCACGCCAAGGGATTCGACATTGCCGCATTTAGTAAGAGATCTCTGTTTTCTTGGTTTTATTTCCGTCTTTTAGTGATGCTGATGTTTTTCGTGGCCGGCTGTATCCTCATCCACTACCAGGTATGGGAGCGGTCTTTTTTGTAAAATTTTTCTAGGTCGTTGCGGGGATCAAGAAGGGCAGTCCACGGCTTCTCATCCCGTTCATCGTCGTCTACATCTTCCTCTTCACTTCCTGCTTCACCAGCACGCTCTATGTGTTGTGAGTGGATTTTTGGTGCTTTTGCATTAACGGGGGTGTAAGCATGGCGAACCGTTTTTCTGTAGCTCCAGATATGCCTAGAATCGTCATAGAAAGTATTTTAATAGTGTTTTAGTCATATTTTTATACATTTAATGTAAAAAACTATTTTTAAAAGTTTGAAAATTTAAAAATAAAGAATTTCGATTTTTTGGGATAAAAATTTGTAGTTTTTACTTTGTTTATCGTAAAAACAGTCCCTATATTCGTATTAGAAAAATGCCCACTAAGGAATCCTCCCCCCGTTAATGCAAAAGCACCTATTTTCCACTTCCAGGGCACAACTGATCACCGGCGCTCACGACCCCCGATTCACGGCCAGCTTCGAGACGACGAGAAGTGTACGTTTCTGGTTTCCAAGTTTTTACCCGAATTTTCAGGCGCAAGCGGTGACCCTATTCTTCCAATGCATCGTCTTCACGTGCCAGGGGGTCATGCTCGAGTCTGTGGCTCGATGTAGAACATACTTGGCACGTCGCCAGATCCACGAGGCTGAGCTGCAGATTGCCAATCTTAGCGTGAGTTCTCCTTTCTCGAAAATGACTCTTCTATCATTCCAGAAATCTCGCAACCCGAACCTGAACATTGTCATGGGGGACAGGCCGAATGGACCGACGGTACGGGTTATTTCTTGACGGTTCTTTTGCATTTTCGGGGGGGGGGGGGAGATTTTGTAGTGAAAAAGTACCTAAAGACGTGAAAAATGCTTAAAGATTTTAAATTCTCGTCGAAAAACGATATTTCGAATTTTCTATAAGCTATTAGCTCTAGAAATAGTAGAGTAATATACTAGAATGTTTTTCTATATAAAGAAATTGGTTTCTAGAAAAATTGGACCCCCTGATAATGCAAAAGTACCTGTAAAGTTTCGATTTTTTCAGGTGGCCATCGCGGCGGAAACGATCGGCCAGCCCCCGACATACGACGAGGCACGCCAGCAGCCGCCCAATGCACAACGTACCCTCTTCACCACCGTATCCGAGAATTAGCCCTTTTTTACTATATACATATTTTCGCGTTAGTTTTTTCTAACCCATTAATTTTTACATTTACTTATCTCATCTTGCCATCCCAGAGTCGTTTTTTGGTCGTCGATATCTCCCCCTTCTCACGTTGCAGCTATTATTTTGGTACATATTTACTGTAGTCGATTCGGGTTCTCCTCGTTGCAAAATATACTTATCCACCCCCTCCTGTCGCATAATGTGGGCTGTACTAGGCGATTTCTGTAGTTCTATTTGACTGTGATCCGCATAAACGGTTCAAGGATTGTTTTTTTGTTTTTGGAAAATGCACGGCTTTTTGACCAGGCTTGCTTTCTGGGAATGTTGCCTAATTCATATGAAGTTATTTTTGAAGGGTTCGAAGTTATCTTTCGCACGTCGTGGGGAACTAAATTTTTTTCTTAGGACCTAATTTTTTAAATATAAAGAGCTAAGGTGTTTCTAAAGTATTTTTTTTTTCTACCATTCCTCACTTAATAAATTAAAAAAATTTCTTAAAGAATCCAGAAAACGATTTTTCGACCAAAAATGGCCGATTTTTGGCCAAAATGTCGGCCTTTTTGAGAAATATTTGAAATTTGGAGATATTTTTTCTAGTTGAAATATCGTTATATCTTACTAAAAACCTTGTTAAAATAGTTCCTATTAAGGTACTAGGCATTTCTAGCCTAACACAATCATTTTTCATTACCAAGTTTTCGTTGTATTAATTTAAAAAATGGTAGCAAATTGGTGCTTTTAGGTTCAGGCTTTGTAGAGTTTGCTGCCCGCTTTGGTTTCACTAACTTGAAGCGGATCGGTTTCTTATCGCTAGCGGCTTTTCAATATCTTCTTCTTGGCCTCATTGCCAGCTCGTGCTCAATAAGTTTTTTTGGTTGTTTTTGGCTGAGCTTCAACCCTCGATCTCTTCAGCTTTTCGCGTGGAGCGACAGTCAGCTGAGACGTCACCGTTTTGGCAGCCATCTCCACTCGAATCGATTTTTGGCTCTCTGCCGCTTCTCTTCTCCCTCCCCTCCCTCTCGTCGTCTGTTGTCTCTCTATCTTGGCTTCTCTCGCCCTTCCGCTCTCCCCTTCCAACTTCATCCCCCATCCATCGTTGCACCCTGTGTACCCTCCACTTGCAGGCAGATTTGTTATTCAATCCCCCGTTTTGTACTTGTTCACGCGCGCTTTTGGTTAATTAACGTTTTAAAACTTTAGATATTAACAAAAAACGAAAAATCTGCTGTCTTTTAGGCTTTTGTTACGCTTTAAAAACCGCTATCTCTCATCGTTTTCAGCTATTTTGGGCTTTTCCCCCGCGTCTTTTTTAGAAAATAACGATCTAAAAACTTGGAGAGATTACACAAAAAGCTGCATTTCTGCTCCTTCAATTTGCCCTTTAAAAACACCTTCTGTGTCTCTTCCTTATTCAAGCTAACCCGCACAATTATTAGGCATAAAGGAAAGCGCATTTTTCCGACTTCAAGCTACGTTTTTGCAACTTTCATTTGTCCTCCTACGCTTCGAATTTGCTCTCCAAAACTTCAATACCTATCATTTATCTCCAATTTTCAGGGGCGATGCACCAGGACACCTCAGAAGCCAAGAAGACCACCCAAAATAACCCCGAGCCCGCCCCCGTTGACAAATCCGAGACACCGTCCACCAGTGAAGGTACGATTTCTAGAAAATATTAGCCTATTTTGTTGTAGCAATCGATGACGCAATGTTTGTGCTGAAGCGACTACAAATTACAAGGGAAGACGAAGCCGGGAAGGAGGGCACGCTGCCCGAGAGGAAACAACCCGAGGAATCGGCGTTGCACGAGAAGAGCAGCGGATTTGAGGTGAGTTTTGGAATTTTTCCCTCTCTTTCTCCATGCTCCTGCGTCCCAGGGGGAACAATTATAATTTTTCCTAACCACTCTGGGGTCAATAAATTAGTTGTAAGACATTGAAAGTTACGATCTCGTTTGAATCTAGCATAAAAATGAGGGGTTTGAAAATTTCATTTCTTTCTATCCCTCCATTCCAGGCGCCATCCCCGATGACGCGCTGCCGTTCGAAGTGGCGCTGGCGGCCCTACGACCCGCCGAGGCCCGGAAAATCCGATCGCAGCGAGGCCGAGACGATTGCCCAATTGGAGAAGATCAAGTGGCAGGAGGAGGTGCGGTTTTCGTTTGGTACTTTCAAATTATCAAAGGTTGAATATACGTCGAAATATTCCAAAAATAAGACGGTTTCTTGGTAACGTTTTTAGTCAGTTTTAGCTATTTTTAAAGCGAGGACACCTGAAAAACAAAAACCTTTCGAAATCAAGTTAGATTTTTGGAAATTTTTGTCCAAATTGATCATTTTTATGATAAAAATTGTGGTTTTTTTTCTCCAGGTTTATTAAGAATTTGAGCAATGTTTAAAACGTTGAAGCTTTAAAGTCGAAAATACGGAAAACACAGTAAAACCCTTGTTTTCAGTTGAACGTTGATGGGTTGCGTAACCGGCTTCTTCTACCGTTGCCCTGTTCCGTCGAGGCGGCCCGCAGCGGAAATCAGCCCGATCTGGAGGTAATATATCTCTATTGACCGGCTATAAACGTTGATTTTAGGTAGAAGAACTGGCGGAATATTTTGGATGTTTCGTCTGTGTCGAATCGAAGATGTCAGCCCTCGCCGAGTCGATGTATTGCTGAAGAGCCAGCGCGTCATTTTATACCCAACATATTCCCCTTTAATATTCTCATCAAAACACGTTCTTTCTGGGTTTCTCCTGTTCCCCCTGCTCTCTCTCTCTCCGAAAGCAAGCTCATCTACTAGTTCTTCATCATATTTGTGATTCACTCTTCGTTTCTTTTCACCTGATTTTTTGTAGTCATTACTGAAATAGTGATCGTGTTACGAGTGCCCCATTCTTCTTCTTTTATATACAAGCTTTCCGAATCAAAACTCCCCGTCCCCATCCAGGCACTTTCCCCTCCAAGCCAAATCTTTTTATAATACCCTATTCGATTGATAAAGTTTACCATGGAATTGCTGGCGGATTTGCACTGAAGCTACGGCGTGAATTGACGGAGAATATTTTGGAGTTTTGAACTTTGAAAAGTGAAACTGTTTTGTTTTAGTTGGGTGGCCCCAAGGCCTACGTAAAAAGCAAGTTTTTCTGATGCTGAGTTCGAATTTCGCATTTTTAGACTACAATAACTAAACTTTAGACTGCAAGCTACTAAAAATCGCAGCCGGAAACATGTTTTCGCGCTTTTTTTGCCGACCCGTGTGAATTTTTTTTCTTTGTACTCTAAACTTAAGTTCGGACTGCTAAAATCAAGGTTTCAAGGTCTAAAAGTGCGAAATTCGAATTCAGCGTACAAAACTAGCTTAGAAAACTTGCTTCTAGGCTTCGGCAAGATTTATAGCGCCCTTGGAGCCACCCAAAAAGTCTAAAAACAGGTTAAAACTAAAGAAATACCCTTTTTTAAGGATGCTGCGCGTCATCTCCACTGCCCGCCATTGCACCCGATTCCTCGCGAGCTCGAGCTCGACCTCCCGCCTCACGCCTGAGCTGAAATCGAAGATCGACTCGATTGTGAAGGAGATGTTTCCCAAAAAGAGCCCATGTGCGGCTTCAGCAAAAACGTGAAGCTCGTGCTCGACTTCCACGACGTCAAATTCAAGGACTACAACGTGCTAGAGGATCAAGAACTTCGTGAAGCGATCAAGGAATACTCGGAATGGCCGACGATTCCTCAAGTCTATGTACGCGCCGAATTCGTTGGAGGGTGCGACATTCTCGTGCAAATGCACAAAGATGGGGAGATCAGCGCGTTTTTGGACGAGAAGCAGATTGCGAACAAGCACGGCGACGTCAAGCAAACGAAATAAGCTTTTCTCTGCGCTTCGAGTTGTAGATTTGTTGATTTTTGTGCTTCATTCTCTTTTTCGTTTGAGATTTTCTGGTTGTTTTTGCCTTTGATTGTCGCCAATGTAGCTTATTATTCCTGTTTTTTTTTGCTAGTCTATTTCGTTGTTTTCCATCATTTTTCGTGTTGCCATTGTCGAGAAATAATAATATATTAAATTTAGGCCCGTCTACACAATGGCCCTCGTCGTGCCATCCCTCACACTGGCCGGCACCCGTGTCCGTGCCTTCAACCAAGACGACCCGCGCAGTATCTGGATGTACGTTGAGGAATACTACAACACGGAGATGCTGCAAAAAGTGTTCAACTACTACGACCTGAAGCCGCTGAACATCCGCTTCATCACCGACAAGCGATCCGGCAAGCCGGCCGGATATTGTTTCGTCGATTTCGCGACGCCGGCTGATTGTATTCAAGCGATGCTGAGGGTTTATGGAAGGGATGTGCCCTATACGAACCCGACGAAGAAGTTCTCAGTGGCTTTTGCCAAGAATCCCCAAATACCGGAAGTGGATTTCGTGATCTATGTGAACAATTTGGCACGAGACACGAATGATGGGGAGCTATTCAAGCTGTTCCTGTCTCGATATCCCTCATGCCGATCCGTACATGTGAGGATGGCACCCGGACATCGAAGGGCCAGCGCTACTGTTCTATTCGCCGATTACTATGAGCAACAGCAGGCCAAGGAGGAATTCGATGGGACGTCGTTTGGCGGATATGAGATGCTGATCACCACCACTGAGCCCCGAATCAAGCTGCCGAGGAGTTTGGAGGGCAAGAAGGAGGCTGATGATTATGTCGAATTCGTCCACAATCAGGTCCGTTTTGTTGTATTTATTAAATTGCTAAAGTAGCGATAATAAATAAGGCCAAGGTTTTAGTGTGTAAATTTTAGTAAATAGGAAATTAAATTCTTTGAAAAATTTTGAACAAATTAAATTTTATTTAAGCTGTTTCGGACTATATTTTAAGTGTAAAAACTAGCGGAATTTGACAATATTAATTAGAAAAGCAAGCAGAAAAAAACTGACATTTTCTCCGTTGGAATTTTGCTGGAAAATAGGCCATTGTTATCGAAAACGATATTATTTGTGTTTTTTAATCAAAATTTTCAAGTTTTTGACGTTCGGAATAGAAAAAAAAAACCTGTTTAGAAACGCCTCGCCGATTTATTTTGGAAAAACAACATTAACAAGAAACTTGAGAGATCTAAAAGGAGATTTTACACCCAGAAAAACCTGATTAATCTCGTAAATCACAAAATCTCCTTTTTTCCAGGTACAACAATTCAAAGCGATTCGACGCAACGCCGACCTGGAGCAGAAACTGCAAGCCCGGATGGCGAAACAAGCAGAAGCCGAGGCATCTCAACGGGCAAAGATTGCCTTCTACGGCAAGCCACTGCCCACCGCCGAGGAGAAGCCAATGTTCGACAATGTTCTCATGAATCCCCTTCATACAACTGAGGAGTTGAACAACTTCTTCGTCAGGTGCGACAATCGACTTTTCGAAGAGATTGGAAAGAGTCGATATCTGGCCGGAGGGATATTGATGGATGAATTAATGCTGAAGGACGAGTTGCGAGATGTTTATAAAGTGGAGGAGAGCAGTGATAGCGATCAGACGTGGAGTAATGCCAGTGATGATGGGGGAGAAGATGAACAACAAGATCGACGCAAATCCACGAGCAGAAGGGCCAAGCGGGCACGACGCCACTCTTGAGGTATCCGCTTCAAGCTTCTCATTTGAGGTACTTTCGCGTTATCGGGGGTGTCCGTACGATTTAATTTTTATAAGATGGATCTAAAATTCGATTTTTTTTTACCAAAATTGACGAATTTTCGTTCAAAATTTGGGATTTTCGGTGGATAACTTCTGCCTATCTTCTATTTTTATAATGTAAATTCTCGAAGCGTTTTTAGCTAATTTTTGACTATTCCTAAGCGTAGATTTTTGCAAACTTTATTAAAAACTCGAGTTTTCGCTCAAAATTTCATAGTTTTAATAGGTTTTTTATTCAGAATTTACGCAAAAACACCGTTAAAGTACTTTCCACTACGCTGTTACGTATATCTTATTTTTTAGGATGCCGATGATGGCCCCCGATGCTGCCCAAACGCCCTTATGTGATGATTATGTCGTTGTTTTTGTTATCACAAATGTTATCATCTTTATTATTATGATCTCTCTTGGATAATTGGTCGTTTTCTGGCAAATAAATACGGTTAATTCTTACAAAACTGTTTTGATACATTACAAGTTTGAAACGAACAATTACAAGAAACAACAAATTGGAGTCGGTATGTACAAATAGATATAGCAGGGACACGGTCATTACTTGAAAATGCAATATTACAAAATTTTCAGGCGAAATTGGCGTTTTGGCGCTTGTTTTTGATTGTTTCGGAGTAATGACTTTTGGAGGGTAGTTAGTTAAGTTAGGGAGCGGTTTTCTGGGGAATTATTGAATCGAGATAGAAGCGGTGTGTCTCCTCTCCCGTACCAGCATTTCCTGTTCCCATTCTCGCTCTTCTTTGTCTTCTTCATTTGATGGTTCCGCTTCTTTTGCCCAGGGTTGTACGTCGGCTGAAATCGGGGGCCGTAAATTGTGTAAATATAGGTTTTGCGGGGCTTTTAGTTTCAGGATCAGCTTCGCCTTTTTTTTGGCACGAATTAATGGTACTTTCAGGCGGCTAAAGGCTCTGGAAACGCCTTTAGAAGCGTTTTGCGCGTCAGCATATGTGGATTCAGACGAAAAATCGGCGCGGAAAAGTGACTTTAGAATCGAGTTTTAGCAGCTTTTTGGCTTTAACGTCGGCTTTACGTTTTTTGGACGTAATTAACGCAGATTTTAGCCTTTTTAGAAACTTTAGAAGCTCCCGGAAAACCGCGTAACGTTGAAATTTCGTTTTTTTAAAGCTTTGGATGTCCCAGATCCCAGTCCCAGGCAAAACCCGGTCAAAAATCCGAGTCACCCGAGCCAAAGATCAGGAACAACACGCCGGAGAAGACGATGCAGCATCCGCCAATCAGGAATATCGTCTGCCATTCAGCGCGTGAGCCCTGCAATGTTTTTTCGGGATTTTACAAGATTTTTAATATTTAGTTGATTCGATATTTAGATTTTAGATTACAAAATTTCGATGTTATTTTGATTTTAAGATTACAAAAAGACTTATATCTATTTTAGAGCGCGTTACCGTCTTTTTGATGAATCCGACGCCAAGTGGAGCGCATAGACGCCCGAGAAGGGCTGTGAATGTGGAGATTGCCGTGATGGTGGCCGTGTAACGAGGGCCAATTGACAGCATTGATGTCACAAAACTGGAATTTTCGCAATATTTAGCAAGAACTGGAGATACCCGCTGACAGAGAATCCCATGGAGCACCAGGTGAGTGTGACAAGGGTGAGCACGAGAAGTGGAGATGAACAATCCGCAAAATAGGCGATGCAGATCATTGTCGCGCCGATACCCGCGCAGCCTGAAAGGCGGCAATTTCTAGAGAAAGACGTTTAATAAACGCGATTTAAACATATCGAGGTTCTTTTACATTATCGGTGGGGGTTCCCGTAGGAGCTAATTTTTCTAATATCAAGCGGCAAATCCGCGTCCGCTTCTTTTTTTCTAAACGTCAGAAATCTCCAACTTTTCATCAAAGACATCGATTGTGCGACCAAAATGGCACATTTGACTATTTTCTAGGTTTTTTGGCTTATTTTTGCCCTTGAAAAAGTTAGAAATTACTGCTTATTGAAAAATGGGTTTTTCCTGTCTTTTTCAAATTAGTTTTATAACCTTTTAATTCCTCTAAATTCCATTAAAAACTCTAAATAAGCAGTTTTTCACTTACCCAACGCTTGCGACAGTTTGACGGCCTGCGTCGGCGTCAGAATATGGCGGGCCTTGCACCTGAAGTTTGAAAAAACTCGTCGTAAAACCTTTCTAGATTTTCTAACCAATCCATGGCCATCGACCACAACAGCTTCCACGCAAACATTGCCACGTTGGGGATGGCCGTGTAGATGCCGTTCTGAAATCGGGAGAAAATGTAGGCTACAAAGGAAAAATCTACAGAAAAATGGCATAGAAAGTGCGAAACTACAGGCTACAACGCAGGACATTTCCGGGCTACAAACTACAAATAAAGTGCCGACCTTCATAATGCCCAATTGGAGGACTTCCTTGAAGAATGAGGGCAAATAAAGCTGCAACATCGAGGCGACCATTGAGACGAAGAAATGGGCCTGCAGCTGGGCGAGGAATGGACCCGATTTCAGGATGGGCATGTACGGAGGGGCATCCCCTGTCTAAAACCGGTTTTTTTAGTGTAGTTTTTGTCGGTTTTCGGAAGTAAAAATTTCAAAAAAATTACTGTAAGCTCATTTGTCATTTTTGCGTTTTAAGAAATTTCTAGCCACCCTAGAAAGCTAGAAAACTCGCAAAAATACAGGAATTTTTCCAATTTATGTCTACCGCCTACAGAAAAAAACAAAAAGTACAATTTTTCTGGCCAGGAAAAAGCTAAATTGCGGCAAAAAGTAGTAAAAATTCTAAAAATAAATCGTTAAAAACCCAGAAAATTTAAAAAATTTAAACTGCCTTGTGCGGCCCTGTAAAACGTCTAAAACGTATAATTTTGCATACCTTGCTATGTGACCTCGTAATACAATGGTAAGCGAGATATTTCCTCTCCCTTTCCGTCATCACTCGACATTTTGAGGGTTGATTCGCGGAGAAGGCCATCCAGATTCCACACCACAACAAACCCACAATACCTGAAATATGCTAATAAATTTAATTCTATCATTTGTAGGCTCACCAGAAAGATAGAAAACACCCTGCCATCCAAACGGGCTGCTGCAAAACCATGCGCAAAGCGGATTCCCGCCGGCTGTCGCCAGTTGATTGCCTAGAAATTTTGTGTAACCTTTAAAGGGGCCCGGAAGGCATGGCTATAGATTTTCCCGCGGTCTCGCGAAACGTATAGCCCGGCTTTCCATATAGAATGAAACTACACACAAAAAACTAAAAAAAATGCCAAATTTTCCCGAAATTTCCTAAAAGCAATTTCCCGAAAATTTATGGCCGTAAAACTGCCGTAACCGGTTACGACACGAAAATAAGGGTGCATGCGTTGCGTGTTGCGACCGTGGCAAAATCGATCGGAATCTATAACCAAAAAAGCTATAGAACGATGCCTTACAGGTCCCTTTAAAGGGCCGTGGAGAGGTTTGAATAGTATTACAGCGTACCTGTAGTATAAAGTGCGATGGCCGTGCTCCTCTCGGTGATTGGGAACCAGTTTGAGATCAATGTATTGAACGAGGGATGGGCGAAACTCTGAAATAAAATTTATCTAAAATCGAGACAAAAGATTGTCGACGTGTCTCCGATTTTTGTAGCTCAAACTCCCACGATCCACGCCTTTTAAAGGGAGCGCATCAGCTAGCCGTTGACCCACCTCAGCCAATCCCATGGCCAATCGACTGGCAAAGACGGCATAGACACCATGATTCTCTGCCAGATATGGGACAACAACAGCACAGAGAGAATAGAGGGCGATTGAGAGGACGACGATTAGACTGAAAAAAAACGTTTGAGGATAGAGAACGAGTCTGAACTGCTCGAAGTTGTGCAGCACGATAGGTCGCAGATCGAGAGAGCGCTAGAAAGAGAGAGAGATAGAGAGCGAGAGAGAGCCAGAGAGAGCCAGGGAGAGACAGAGAGAGCCAGGGAGAGCCAGGGAGAGAGAGCGAAATCCTCAAAACGACCAACCGTATCGACACCCTCTGTAGAACAATAATAGCCGGTAGAGCCGTGAGCAGCGCCCCCAAAAATGTGCCCTTGAAGAGCAAATGCTGCGTTTTATGATCCCAGATCAGGGATCCCTGAAAAACCAACGATTAAAGGGCCCGAAAAGGCATAAATTTTCGATTTCCGAAGCCAAAAACCGGCTTTTTTTTTGAAAGTAAACGCTAACAATCCAAATTTGTTAAATTGTGCTTTGAAAAGGAGACAAATTTTATGCGAATTTCGCCATAAAAAGCTAAAAAAAAACTAAAATTCTCAATTTTTTAGCTAAAACGTACGCCATAATCATTGATGACGGGCTGTCCACTGTCCTCGGCCGCACATTTCTGCTCCGGGTTCGTCGACGACGACACGTTCAGCGTGGTCAGGATAGGGCCTGCAAAGTCTTGTTTCAGAAAATCATGATTTTTAGATATTTTTCGAATTTCCGGAGGTTTTTATGTAGTTTTTCTGAAAATAGGAAAAATTAGCATTTCTCCAAGTTAAAAACCTTTAATGCTATATTTTTTTTAAAAATTTTTTTCCGAATTTTTAGGGGCTTTTATTTTGTTTTTTTTAGGCCGATATAAGCAATTTGCTAGTTCATAAACCTGTATTTTTACTTTTTAGGGTTTTTATGCAAATTTTTAGCACAAAATTTATTTAAAAAACCGAATCCAACATTTCTTTAGTCACCACAATTTCTAAAAAGCGTATTTTTGACGCCTAAGCCCCCCTTACAAGGGCTCTATTTTACCTTCGAACGTTCAAGGTACGAATTCCAAAATCCAAATTCCACCCCCTCTTTCCCCTCCCTGATTCATCCATGTTATTAAGTGTTTTCTGAAGGAATTTCCTTGTTGCCCGCCAATTTTATGACCGCCAGTCTCCATAAAATCTGGCGGTCCCTTTTCGGGTCTTCAATTTTGATCGCCCATCAATTGGCCCCGTTTTTGGCGTGCTGTGTGGACTTTGCAGCGGAAATTAGGGAATTTTTTGGCCAAAAGACTACTAAAAATTAATTAAGATGTAGCGAGAAATATGAAAAGGATGCAGATACATAATAACCATAGAGAGAAACTAAAAAATTACAATCTTTGAAAGCTAAAAATTATTAATTTTAATTTTTTCCAATTTCAAGCCGCTAAAAATTCCAATAATGGCTGCTTTAAAGCCCAACGTAAAATTAGAACTATTAATAACGTTAAAATTTGGAAAATTTAGCTAAAAACACCCCTAAATTGAATTTCCAGAAAACATAACATGCAAAAAATAAACAATGTTTGCTGGCTTGCCCTTGCTACAGATTTCTGTACAGGGTGGGCCAGAAAAAAAGCCCCTAGTTTGCACTGAAATAACTCACGAACGGAAACGAATTGGACCATCGTTACCTTGCCAGAATCAACTATAATAATTTTCTTAACGCGGCTGTCTGTCTGTCTGTGTGAAGCCGAATTCAACTCGAAGGGGAAAGGAGCTAGAGCTTAGCTCTCTTCGGATTCGGATAGAGCGCCATCAGAAACCCCCAAACTGATAAAAAATTATGAAAAAGTTTTAGTTTAAATTATTAAAATTAACTTTGAAAGTTTTTTCCTTAGTAAAAGGGGAGGGGGACGGAGGTTGGGGTGATTTTGGACATAGTGAAGCAGGTTGCGCCCGTTTCAGAGAAGGGGAGGGAGCGCACAAGGGGTAGCCCGAAGTCCAGCCGCTTGCAGCGGCGAAGCCGCTGGAAGCGGCTGGTGCTTAAATATGCTGGGTATGAAGAATAAACACAAGTTGTTTTTACGATTTTTGACGACCCCCTACTCGTTAAGAATTTTTGAACATTTTTGAAAAAGTGGAAAACTTTGATGAGGAAATTAATGGAACTTTTATTGCGCTAGGGGCGCATGTAGGGTATCAAAATGAAGCTCTTAGAATGCGTTATCAAACCAGGATTACATCTAACAAATACAAAAAGTGACGGCGGCCATGTGCTTTCTATGGTTAACTCGGAATCGCTCCTTCTGGAAAAGCCCGGATCTTCTGAATGCTCCTATCGACGGCTAGTTAATCCGAATGACAATCTTTACCACTATTTTAGTAGCGCATTCCGAAAGCTTCATTTTGATACCCTTCATAGCCCGCTAATTCATTAAAAGTTCCATTAAATGCCTCTTAAAAGTTTTTTACTTTTTCAAAAATGCTCAAAAATTCTTAAAGGGAGACCCAAGGTTTTGGTGGCAAATATATAGTTATGTATTCCGGGCAGTACAAATGACGCGGGAATTTTGTGTGGCAATGAGGCGCCAGTGCCGCACAAAATTCGGACGCCTTTCCCTCTTGTGGCGTCCCCATCCCACCCAATGGCTTGCCACTATGGCCTAATGGATAGCATCCTGACCTACAAAACGGGGGTCCCGGGTTCGACCCCCGCCCGCGGCACGGTTTCTGCTCTTTGAGCCCCGAAAAGGTTGGGCATCCCTGTAACGAGTAGGGGGTCGTCAAAAATGGTAAAAAACAACTTGTGTTTATTCTTCATACCCAGCATATTGAAGCATTCTGGCAAGGTAACGATGGTCCAATTCGTTTCCGTTCGTGAGTTATTTCAGTGCAAACTAGGGGCTTTTTTTTCTGGCCCACCCTGTAGTCAAAAAAGCCCTAAAATCCGCCAAAAATCGCTTACCCTGAAATCTATCAGGCTGCTGCAACTGGGCAATGGCCGTCGAATTGACCATACAGGTGATCGTCAGCGCAAGCGAAATCTAGAGGAAAATAAGAACTGAAAAATGATCAAAAAATTACGGTAATAAACTGGACACAGCAGAATCCGCCCATCATCATGATCACAATGTGGAGACGGCGAGAACTGAGGGAGAAGAGGGCTGAAAATAGGGGAAATTCGTTTCTAAATGGCCGCCGTTGCTTTGCCCCGAGCGTCAGTGGATCCTCAAGAAACTTGGCTAGTTTGCCCGTGCTATGAATATCCGAAAATGGTGACTGCTAGCTCGCCCATGAATTTCATTAATTCCAAAGCATCTTTCCTGGCCTGCCCCACCCAAAGTTTATCCTAAAGAAGCTATGCTAGCCTGCCCAACCCTGAATCTCCGCAAATGGTGACTGCTAAACTGCTAAACTGCCTATCCGTCAATTTGCGTTCAAATAATCTCTGCTAGCATCCCCTCAGCTTTTCCTATCGTAACTAGTTACGTGAATGTGGTGGCTCGTCCTCCTTCTCCTTCTCCTTTCCATTCTCCTTCAGCAATATCTCTCCCCCGCCTCCATCATAATCCTCCACCTCCAATCGTGGCACTTTTAGCGTCGACATTTGAGGCATAGTTTCTGCAAAACATAGTAGAATTAGCATTTGAAATCTTAAAAATTAAATGTTTGAAAATTTAATTTTTAAGGCTGAGATCTCTAGCAAATTGCTTTAAAACTCCAGAAATGACTAGAATAAAGCTATTTGTAAAAATCGAGGCTTAAGAGGACGTTGAGGCTCCGGGAATTTGGCCCAAAAAGTGGAAAAATAAAGCAGAAAAGCCGAAAAATTCGAGAAGTTGTATTTTCCAAACAAAGAAAAAATCTGAAAAATGGCTATAATTAAATTTTTTTCAATCCCAAATTTTAACGGGCCGCTGAAGTCATGTCCGGGCTGGGGATTATGCCCAAAAAGTGCAATTGGGCGGGGGGAAGTGAGAAGCCGGAGGGCGAGAGGTGTGTGGGGAATGTCAATTTTGACGGCTTTTCAAAGTGATAAGGAATTGTATGGGACAGAAAAGAGGAAGGAGAAGAAGAAGAAGAGAGGAAGAAGACATAATACCATAAGCCTCTGAATTGTACGGCACAGGAAATAGACATAGAAAAGAAAGGGGGGAATGATGCCAACTAGCAGAGATTATTTGGCGGAAGAGGGGGAGCAGGAGAGAGGTTCAATCAGATCAAACGAACCGTTGAAAATGAATTTCCGGGCAGTGGCAAGCTTGCAGAGACCATTTGCCACTTTCACGATGCCCGGGAATTTCCTAAAAAAATGTCGGAGAAGCAGAAAGGTCCGATCACGAACCGCAATCCCAAAATGAAGCTGTTTTGCGTTTTGGTGATTCCGTCGGTAGTAGCATCCTCACTAAATCAAATAAGGCGCAAAAAACTAGAATTAAAATTCACCTTTTAGGCATTCGGTTGGCGTATTTGTGGCGAGGGGCGTCCAATCCTGCTTTGCCCGACGAGAGCTCGCGTGTGCCGGGAAGAACCCTCAAATTTATTGATGAAACGGCTTTAATTCGGAAAGTAAGCGAAAACAAAGCAAAGAAAACACGCGCAGACCGAAGGCACAAAAAAGAAAGCAGAAAAGCGCTAAAACGCGCTAGAAAGACGAAATATAAAGGCGGGATCCGTTTGCTCTGATAGTGACGGAAGGATCATTATTCGAATAACCTTCCCACCCAGCGTCGAATTGCAATGGATAGTCGGGGCCGAAAACATTCGGATGAAGCTGATCATGTTGCAGCACGGATTGAAAGTCGATCCTTAGATAAAACCCGGATCGTTCCCCCTTTGTGTATTGATCGAGCAGCTGACTGATGACATCGAAGAAGCCAGATAGCATCTCTCCATTCTCGTTTTTCAATTGGCAACTCAAAAACTCGAATTTCCACTCGGTAATAAGGCCCAGCATCTCCATTCCAACTGAGCCGAGGGCGAGCCAGCCAATCGTGGAAAGGGTTTTGGCCAGCCTCGGAGTGTTCGTATAATAATTCAAGATGACACGCTTCGGCTTCAACTTCTCGATAACGATCGCAGCAAAATCGGGTGATCGCTCATCGCCAATCAATGCAAGATATCTCAAGCGGAGACCCTCGACATCGATAGGACGGGCATCCGAATTGTAGTACAAGGTCGTCACAGATGCTCCGTGCAGAAGAATCTCCAGCACTTCCGGTGTTTGAGCATTAGGAGGAGAAAATCGTGTAACCAAGGCCAAACAATGCACCCGGTCAAACTGCTTGTCCTTTAGATGTTTTGTTGCGTGGAGGAGCTTCTGATGAGTGCCAGCAACAGAGAAGAGGTCATCCTCATCAAGCGATTCCATGATTTCCCATAACAGAACGATGGGAAGATCGTAGAGATTCGGAGTCGATTTGTAGGCGTCCTTCTCATCATCTTGACCACGTTCAACGTCTCCATCATCTCCCGTCTTTTCGTTGCTCTCCTCGACGATGACCATGTCAGCCATATTGCCCTGTAGCGCGCGAAGCTCCTTCTCGAATTGCGCTTGATCCATTGAAGCGACGAGTTATCTTCTTACCTGAAAAAAGACGAATATTTGGAAGAATTTGTTCAAATAGCGCGACAAATGGAAAAATAGCCACAGAAACTTTTGAGGCGACTAAAACACATTCGCAGAAAGTAATTAAATGCATTTTTCGAGCAAGTTTCAAAGTTTTCAAATAAAGCGCAAGAATTAGAACTAAACTTGACCTTTTCAGTAGTCGGTTGGCATATTTGTGGCGAGCGGCGTCCAATTCTCCGTCTATCGGCCAGAGCTCGCGTCTTCTGGGCTGCAACCTGAAAATTATTTATGAAGCGCGTTCAAATCATAAAAAAGCCAAAGCAAAGCATATAAAACGCGCTATAAACACGTAATATCAATGCCGGATACAATTGCTGTGATAGTGATGGATGGATCATTATTCAAAAACGCTTCACTCCTAGCGTCGAATTGCAATGGATAGTCGGGGCCAAAAACATTCGGATGAAGCTGATCATTTTTGAGCAGGGATGGAAACCTCAGAGCTAGTTGGAGGTCGGATCGTTCTCCATTCGTGTATTGATCGAGTAGTTGTCTGATGACATCCAATACGCCAGATGGCATCTCTCCATTCTCCTTTTGCAATCGGCAACTCAAATACTCGAATTTCCACTCGGTAATAAGGCCCAGCATCTCCATTCCAACTGAGCCGAGGGCGAGCCAGCCAATCGTGGAAAGGGTTTTGGCCAGCCTCGGAGTGTTCGTATAGCGATTTAAGATGACACACTTCGGCTTCAACTTCTCGATCACGATCGCAGCAAAATCAGGTGATCGCTCAACGCCGATCAATGCAAGCTGGTCCAAACAGAGACCATCGACATCGATAGGACGGGCATCCGAATTGTAGAACAAGGTCTCCACAGAGGCTCCGTGCAGAAGAATCTCCAACGCTTCCGGCGTTTGAGCATTACGAGGAGAAAATCGTGTAACCAAGGCCAAACAATGCACCCAGTCAAACTGCTTGTCCTTCAGATGTTTTGTTGCGTGGAGGAGTTTCTGATGAGTGCCAGCAACAGAGCATAGGTCATCGCCATCAAGAGGTTCCATCACTTCCCACAACAGCTCCACCGGAAGATCGTAGATTTTAGTCGTGGATATGTAGACGTCCTTCTCGCCACCACATCCAAGATCTCCATCATCTCCCTTGTTTCCGTTGCTCTCCTCGACGATGTCCGTGTCAGCCATATTGCCCCCCTGTAGGGCCCTCATCTCCTTCTCGAATTCCGCTTGATCCATCGAAACGACGGGTCGTTTTCTTACCTGAAAAAACGAAGATTATTTGGAAGATTTTCTTCAAACAGCATGAAAAATGGGAAAAAAAGAAGAGAAACTTTTGAAGTGACTAACACAAATTCCTGAAAGTAATGAAATGCATTTTCCGAGCAATTCTTTGCGTAAATAAATATTTATCGTCTCAAAATCGATATATTTCCGGTATGGACGGTTTGTGGCCCATCGCCCGCGCGTTCATCATTTCCCTAAAAGACACCGGTCATGCGCGTGCAAAAAAATGGATTTATTCCCGTAGAACCGAAAAGAAACAAGTAGAATTAGCCGCGGAAAACAGACGGTATTGGACTGTTAGTGGGGGGTAATTTACAATTTTTCGCATATATCTCTTGCTAATAGATGTATTTTATAGTTTTTAGTAATTTTGACCGCTCAAGTTATCAAAAAAATGCAAAAACTTGCAATTTTGAAATGTTGACCTTTTTGGTCATTTTTCATTGATTTTTGACAAAATCTTGAAATAATCTAAATTTTTAAAACTGATTTTTTTTCAGCTAACCCCCCCCCGCTAACAGCCCAGTACCCGCCCAAAAAACGGCAACGTTATTAAAGGCTATAGAAAGGCACAACCATCAGGACACGGACGATAGATCAAAAACAAAGTAGAAATGGCACGAGACACGGGGGGTTAAGGCCGAGCAAAATGATAATAATAAATGAACGGCTAGAGGCTAGAAAACAAACAGCAAACAAAGTGATTGGTGAGAGGATGGAAAAGCATAGTATTATTCTTATTATTCGCGTCACTCATTCAACAATTGGCACATTGCTTGGCGGGTTCCCTTCAACGCTTTCAGCTCCATCGTCAGCCCCAGGAAACCGTACCTAAAACAGCCAGTTTTAATGGTAATTGTGCGTTATCGGGGGGGGGGGGACTTTTCCTATTACTAAACGCTAAAAACTTACAAAAGTGTATTGAAACAGAAAAAAGTACCGGTTATACGACAAAAATTGCGAATTTTAACTTAATTTACATTTTGCAAATAATTCTTCCACTTGAAAAATAGTTAAATTTTGCTAAAAAGGCTGTTAAAATAGATACTAACAACGTACTACCTTACAAAATTTGTATTAAAAAATAGAAAAAAGTACCGGTTATACGACCAAAATGCGAATTTAACTTAATTTACATTTTGTAAATCATTTCTCACTTAGAAATAGTTAAAATTTGCTAAAAACACTTTTGAAATACTTACTGTTACGTCATAGGCATTTTTGAATTTTTCTAATCCGAGCCCCCCCCCCCGATAATGCACAAGCCTTACGAAATTTTCAAAACTATAAAAATTTGCACTCACCAAAATGTGAATGCGATCAAAACTGTCAAAATGAAGCGTAGAATGGATAGGGGGACGGAGAGCCATGGCACAAATTGGTCGACGATTAGCGAACCGAGTAGAAGCACCACGAATCCGATGAATAGACCTCAAAAAAAATCTATAGAAAAAAGAGAAAATTAATGGAAACATTTAAGTTCAAAATTTCGACATTTTATAATAGCAAAATTGCACAGTTTCGGCATTTTTCGTCCGTAATTTAAGGAAAATTTTAAGTGAAAAAAGAAGCACCTATATACAGCGATCGATCGCGGTGGGCTCTTTTCTGGCCCTCCCTGACCGTCTCTATCACTTCCTTCAGGAGCGGCAGCTCGTGCTCCCAGATCATCGAAGCCTAAAATTTTGTTTCCACCGGTCATTTTAGAAAATTAGGTACCGGGCTTTTAGGGGGGTTATAGTGTTCTTAGGAATTTTTGGTTGCTAGAAAATTCTAAAACATTCCTAAAATTCGAAATTTACATTTTTTACTTCTGGACAGAAAATTCAAAAATTCTCCAATTTTTTTGTGGGTTTTTAAAGCTAAAAATTGTGTAAAATGCTATAAAATGGTTTCCATCGCGTTATAGGCCGTAGGAGGTTACTGAGACAAATTTAGTTTCTCCCCCCGCTAAGAGACCAGCCCCGAAAAATGACCTGTCGATCCTCGGTGTGAATGTGAAAGATGGAGTAGACGCCGACGTGATCCGAGAAATTCAGCTCTTCGTCAGGAATCTAGGGATTAAAATATAATCGATATTTTGGAAAATTATACCTTATTGAAGCAAACGCCGCAATCTTCCAAATGACCGTGCATTCGGCCGCTTTTGAAGAACATGTAGTCGATGCGCTTGCCGTCGGGGCACTAAAAGAAAGAATAATACATCAGAAATTCGACAATTACCGTTTCTTTCATAAAAGCACTGGTGTAGCAATTGTCGGGCCGGTCGCACGTCATCCCCGATCGACGGACGAGTGATGTTCTTTCGTTGCCGGGTTGGCCTAAAGCAAAGAATATTTTATTTTTAGCTGCATGTAACTATTACCTTAAGCGAAAAACAATAAACAAACTTTTAGAACATTTTTAATTGACATTTTCGTCGAAAATCGGCTAATTTTGGTGAAAAATCCGATATTTTTCGTATGTTAAACCAAAATTTCTAGTTTTTTTAAGTTCAGGAAAAGCAAAAAAACAGTTTAGAAATACTTTAACGATTTATAGAATTATGGACACCATCCCGAAAGACACCATCCCGAAAAATTTGCATGCGAAAACTTCATTAGCATAGAAAAATAGCTCCTTTTCTATAGTAGAGCTGACTTTTCGCATGCAAATTTTTCGGGATGGTGTCTTTTCGGGATGGTGTCCATCTACCCGATTTATATTAGAAAAAGTTGTCCCCCCCGATAATGCCAAAGCACCCCACTTTTTAAGCCATTAAAACCGTACCGGCAAGTGTATGTCCCTCGTTGAACATCCGCCATGCATCGATGAGTTTTGTGTTGGACATGAGGAGTCTTATTCCGAGATCATCGGGCTCCATGTTCAGATCGCCGCACAACAGCACAAAGTCGGCGCCGCGGGATGTGTGGCGCACGAATTGGGACAGTTCGAACGATTGGGCCAGTCTGAAAAAAGGGGATTATGGATTTTTTATAGCCGTTAAGTTTTACAATTTTTTATCCACCAATTCCCGATATTTTCACCCTGTTTTAAAAAGCTTCACAATATTGATTTAATAGATTTTCACTTTTATTTTTTTGAAAAACCCTAGATTTTCTTTCTCTTGCGGTTTTCCGATTTTTCCGGTTTACGATTTTACGATTTTTGCAGTGTACGAACGATCGAAAGACGCCGAAAAAGTATATAAGTGATTTTCTATGCGCTTTTCCATAGTTTTGACCACTTAAAAAGCCTTTTTTCTATGAATCCTATTATTTTAGGCCAGTTTGGCAGTATAATTCCCGCATTCTGCTACATTTTCCATCAGCGCGTCTGTTTTGCTCGTCCAGAAAAAAAAGGCGTATTCGGCTCGGTCCACTCGCGACGATATTGACCGAAGAGGATCCGACCGATTGTTCTCGTCGTCGAAAGCACCGTCTAGAATTACGTACCCGGCCCAGAAACACGCCAGTGTAGAAGACAGACCCCCCAAAGAAGGTCATATTATTCCAAAACACAATGCTTACACTACAATTATTTCTATGCCAATGCTTATTGCTAATCCTGGTAAGCTTTTCTCGATATGGGATCGGTTCTTTTCCGTTATCGGTGGGGGACTTTTTTTTACGAGCCCAGAAATGACTAAAAATTTAATATTCGTTATTTTAATATATTTTTATCAGAATTTAACTGTGTTTCGAGTGAAAAAACAGTACAAAAACCCTCAAAAAGGAACATTTTGGATGGATCAATTTTTTTTCTATTTTGAACCAAATTTGTAATTTTTTTACGTTTATAATAGCAAAGATTTAAAAAATTTCATATATGAGAAAATTTAGTCCGAGAAAAAATCCCCCATCAATAATGCAAAAGAACTCTAAAATCTAGTAAAAAAATTTAGATTGCTAACGCAATCGACCTTGACATCGTGATCCCCTCATTCGAACCCTCTCAACACGTCGAATATGAAGAGAATTACGACGAACAAGCCGGATGCCCGCAGAAGGATTGCTCCGTGTATTCCTGTTTCAACAGGCTGTCTAACTGCAACTCAACCCATTATCTCGTCACTGCGGCAAGACCGGCCTGCGAGAGGATGAGCAATTTAGGTAGTAAAAAACTAAAAAAAGTGGCCTATGAAAGGCGAAATCGGCTTAAAAAGCAACTTCTAACGCCTAGAAAACTTGCGGCGCTTCAACCGTGAGGGGCAACAATGGGCCGAATGCTGGAATGAGTGCCAGATGGAATATTTGAGGGATTACGTCCAGGTTAGTATCTTGAATTTTGTTCAAAGTCTCGAAATTACAGCGATATGCCCCAGTGAGTTGTGACTATCTGGGCACAGCGCTCGCCGAATCGGCAATCGACTGTCACGTGGAGTGTGGCTTCTGTGGGATATGCAAAGATTCGAGGATAGCCATGCTCAAGATGTTGAAGCACAGATCGCTGTCGTTGTTGAAACGGGTGAGTTGTCGAAAACGCCTTTCTTGGTCTTTGCCACCCAAAAAAGATCAGAAAAGCAAAGACAAGGAATGTCGGTACTTTGGCACTATCCGGGGGGACGGGGACGGAAGCGAGTTTTTCCCTATTCGTCCAAAAATGTCGTGTAACGCATCATTAAACATCTTAAATATCTGTTTAGTAAAATGCAACTAGATTTCAATTGAAAAAACCTTCAAAAATTCGAAATTTTCCTCAAAAAAATCTAAGTTTATTTTTTATAAAAAACCAGCGCCCAAAACCCGCTTCGCGGGCCTTGGGCGCTGGAATACGGTCCTTGCATAAGAAATTGACTTTCCGATAGCTTGGGTCCTTCGGACCCCCTCCCCAACCGACCACACAGGCGAGCGCAACTTGCAAGAATGAGGAAATTTATATTTTTCACATTATGCAACTTAGCCTTAAGGGACCCCCAACAATGAATAAAACCGGCTTTAACTTTGTAAACATATATTTTATCGAAATTCTGAAAACGCCATCGGAGACAGAAGGGTCGATTCCCCCGGGTGACGGAGAATTAGGTCATTTTATGCACGGGAAGGCCCCCAAATCGGGCCTCGAAAGTGACATCCACACACACACATACGCGCCAAAATTATATAAGGTAGGATTTGTGACTTTTTTAGCCCCCCCCCCCGATAATGCCAAAGCTCCGGAACTGTATTTTTTCAGGAGTCCGACTTCCGCGGAGCAATAAAACGATGTGGTGGCCCGTCGGCTTGCGCCCTCCCCCTCACCTAGCCTTTCCCTTCAAAACCAATTCTCACCGATGTGGCAGATAAAGGTCATTCTCGCGGTCGTACTCGGCGTGCAAATGTGTTGTGTAGAAGTTGACCCTCAGCTCGCCAATCTCCAGCTCCACCATCCCAACAACCTAAAGTATTTTAATTCTTTGAACTCGTAAAAAACCCCCCACCTTCCCGCCGAACCAATCGCCGCGATGGATATGGTGTGCGAAGCCATTTAGGGAGTATCTAAAAGGTGGATTTAGTTCTTTAATTCCAAAAATACCGATACATGAGGGTGGAAACAATCGGGTGTTTAGAAATGACGGCAACACCGCTGCCCGTGAATCTAAAAAGATAAAGGATTCAAAAACAACAAAAAATCGAACCCAGAATGAAAATAGTGGGAGTAGGGGAAGACGGTCTGCGTCCGTTCGGCCAAGTCCAAGTAGTCGTACTCGGACCAGAGCTCCTAGAAAAAAAAATAGAACGTTTCTGGTGTGTTAGCAGGGGGGCTTTTTAAGCAGTTTTTAAGCATAGAAAGTTCATAAAAATCTGAAAATCAGCGAAAATTTTTGAATTTCTCCCAAAAATGTAAGAAAACGATCTAAGATCTCAAATTTTCTAAAAATCGTTCAATTATATTGAAATTTTTGTCCTATTTAGTAATCAAAAATCATTAATACACCGATTTATTTAGTTTTTCAGCCGTTTTTAGGTATAGAAAGCTTATAAAACCCTTAAAATGTGCGAAAATGTCGGTATTTTTCAAAAAATGTAAGTAATCGCCAAAAACCTCAAATTTTCTAAAAAACTACCTGAAGCCCGACAATATCATACTCATCCTTGAGCAGTTCATCGGCCAGCCGTTGTAGTCGATGCTTCCGGTCCGAGCTGCCGATGGGCCACGGTTGGGGCAGGGCCCAGCAGTTGAATGTGGCCACGCGAAGCTGCAATCCACCACTGGGGCCCATCCCTGAAAAGCGGGAATAAGGGGAGCTTTTTTAACTACAGACAAATGCATTAAAAGCTCTATTGTGCATTTTGACAGTACTTTGAATTTCGTATTAAATGTTTCGTCTAAAACTCGCTTTTCACGGTGAAAATCAAGGCTCCAGATGAGTTTTTTTGGGCCAAAATGCACATCATACGCTCTGATATATTCTCTATTAAAGTATTTTCAACTTTCGGAACATTTTTTTGTCTATAGTTAGCATTTCCGAGCCAAGGTAATCACCGATTTAGCCGTAACCAGGGTTGAAAAACCGCTTCGCGGCTTTTCAACCCTGGCCCCGTCTAGGACCGATGAAATTCTTCAATTTGCATGCTTCTTCCCCGAAATCTATCAGGAAAAAAGTGAAAAACGGCTCCTCTGTCGCTTTATATAGGCTATCCCACTTCCGGCTTATGCTAATTGATCCCTAACAAAGAGGGTGGGCGAGAATTTTACAAAAATTTGTTTTTAATAGCGAAAATAGCAATTTTTCAAAGATTTTATTTGCGTGCAGTCGATTCCGGACCCTTCTTTACCTAATGACGTTTCTGCCCAATCGAAAAAATTCTTCCCTGAGGCTGTAGGTGCGGAACATCCTCACGGAAGTTGCATGCAAATGCACACACACACACAGACACTATTTTTTTATATATAGTAGGATCCTACCTTATATAATTTTGGAGTGTATCTCTGTGTGTGTGTGTGGATGTCACTTTCGAGGCCCGATTTGAGGGCCTTCCCGTGTCCCAAATGCGCTGATTTTTTGTCACTTAGGGGAATCGACCCTCCTCTTTCCGATGGCGTTTTCAGAATTTCGATAAAATACAAGTTTACAAAGTTAAAGCCGGTTTTATTCATTTTTGGGGGTAATTTGCATAAAATGAAAAAATACAAATTTCCTCATTCTTGCAATTTGCCCGCGCGTGTGTGGTCGGTGGCGGGAAGGGGTCCGAAGGACCCGAGCTATCGGAAAGTCAAATTTTTCATGCAAAGGCACAATTCCAGCGCCCAAGGCCCGCGAAGCGGGTTTTGGGCGCTGGTAGTAGGATAACTATGACAAGGATTTGATGGATCTTCTGCCCGTTTCAAAAGATAAAAAGTCTATTAGAATCTTCTATTAAACCCGTTTATCGCAAGAGAACATGAGCAAACAAACAAAAAAACGATGCACACAGCAAGAATTCAATCCTAACAAATCAACAGTCAAACCTCTGAGACTATAAAAACCAGGTAAAAACTATAAAACAACGAAAAGCTATAAAAATCGATGAGAATCCAACATTTGAAAGATTTCAATGGTTGTCCCGGCCTTGGTGAGACACGTCAATTCGCTCTTCATCGGCTCCCCGACGAATAGTTCCATTGTAGGCTAAAAAACAGAGGTGAATTCGATGGTAGGATGCACAAACCTGAGAATCAATCGACTTGACGGTTTTTCCACCGAGCACGATATATCTGGGGATACCACTGTGCGCTAGTGACTAAAAAAAGTTTAAAAAATCAATAAAATTACTGACTCGTATCCTATTTCCAAGCGTTTCATTCCGATCATCGAGTAGAATGTATTTGTGCTTCTTCTGCAGATCAGACAACAACGAGGCGGTGAACGGGTGGTCGAGTAGTTTCTAAAAATGAAATTTTTTCGCGATAAAACTGAACAAACCCCATGTACAACGACAGCAACATCAAACGGGGCGATGGCAGTTGGAAGACGGAGCGCCGATTCATCTGTCGGTGACATGGCTTCAATGGCTGCGTGGATGAGTCGTGTGACACCGATCCCGAAACAGCACATATCCAAGGGGACGGACTGGAAAATTTTTTTCAGAAAAATATAGGTTCTTTCGCATTATCGGTGGGGACAACTTTTTCCTACAAATCCAGAAATGCCTAGTAACGTGATATAAATTTTTTAACAGTGTTTGGCAAAATGTAGATTTTCAAGAGAAAAACAATTTTAAAAGTCCTAAAAATTTTTTAGGCATAATTTTGGTCGAAAATCGTCCATTTTTGGTGGAAAAATCGATATTTTTTTATTTTTTAATTAAATTTTGTAACGTTTTTACATTTAGGAAGATTAAAAAACCAATTATGTATTTATATCAGAACAATTGAACCACTAGAAACAAGTTGCTCTCCCCCCGATAATGCAAAAGAACCAAAATTTATTCTCCATCTCTTACCTCAATTGACAGTCCAAAAACTTCCGAGTACTTTGTGCCGAGTTGGAAGGTGTGTGCTATCTGAAAATCGTGATCTTAGAACGCAAAAAATTGATACCTCAACGGACGACATCTTTTCACTGCCATGTTTCTGACATTCCCCTTCTGTTTTAGCGTTTCCACCGGTTTTACATCTAAATAAAATCCTTATGAAAATAAGAAAGTAGCTCTTACTGATGGCAGTAGATGATCTCGTCCTGGTTGAGCGGGTTTCGAAGATGATATTCGTGGGAGAGACGGCCGCCGTGGACCCCGGAATCAGCGCGTACCTGAAAAAAATGGCTGTTCTTACGTATTAAGGTATTTTAAAATCAAGGTTCTAAAGTTTACAAAATTAAAAAACATAAATATAAATAAAAACTCAAAAAAACCTACTTTAAAAACATCCAGGTTCAATAGTTTTCTTAATATCCGGTCATAGGCGTCAGATACTTTCTGGTAAGTTTCCACGGCTTTTTCCTGGTTCAAATCGAACGAGTAGAGGTCGTTCATCAAGAATTGACGCCCACGAAGAAGACCATATCTAAAAAACCATCTATCTCTTTACTTACCTACCATTTTTACCTAGGTTAACGATATTTAAAATCTTACCTTGGATGCGCCTCGTCTCGAAATTTTTCCGTAGTTTGATACAGCAGAATCGGCATGGACTCCTTGCGCACGTTGGCCATCTCCAGCACGGATTGCGTGCACATTTCCTCGGCCGTCGGCTAAACGGCCTCAATATTTTGATGTTTTCGGTGGTTTTCAACGACTTACCTGTAAGCAATACTCCTCATCGTGTCGATCTCGCAGTTTGACAAGCTCGGTGCCCATTTTGTCCCATCTTTCTGTTCGATCCCAAAGCGGCTTGGGTCCAAGGATCGGATACGACACTTTCTGGGCTCCAATATCGTCCAATTCATCCTCGATTATTCGTTGTAATCGGTCGACGGAGCGCTGACCGTTTGGGAGAAGCCTGAAAAGTTGGATTTCGACGTTACTTGAAAATCTAAAACGGTTTTTGGCATCACGAAAGCATAGGAAACGGGCTGAGCACTAGAATAACACGGTTATTTGCCAAAAACCCACGAAAAGAGGCCGTTATCAATGCGTGCGATGAAGCCGCCCTGCCGCATCAGACGATAGGCCACGCTTTTTGAGGGGCCCGGGCTGGCGGCGGAGCGGATGAGCCATCGGGTGGCCCGGGTGATGCCCATCTGAAAAGGAAATGTTCTGAAAAGGAGCTTCTCCTCAAAGAAAATCAATAAAGAAGGTCAAAAAGATCGATTGAAAGACGCCCAAATTTTTTTGAGCGGTTTTTAAAATTAATAAAAAGTTAGGCGAGCCGATTAGCGGGAGAAATGCGGAAAAAAATTTGGCTAAAAGCCAGAAAATAAAGCTATCTGGATAAATAAAACCGTAAAGATAGATAAAATCCAGCCGCAATTTTTGTTCGAGGTTTTTTAAAATTCTTAAAAAGTAGGGGAACCGATTATGCGGGGGAAATCCGGTGGATTTGCAAAGGATGTGCGAGAGTAGCTGGGGGAGATAGATGCTCGAACAACGAGCCCTTTTCCTCTCCGTGGTGATGGCGAGAGATGAAAGTAGACCGGAGGGCGCAGAGACAAAGAACATACTGCTTGGTTGGCCCTCTTTCAGCCCCGCGTATTGCACCCCGAAATATTGAGCCCCAGGGCCTTAACTTCCTTTGTTGAGTCGGAAACTTTTACGTTTAGCTTTATTTATTTTTAGTTTTAATTTTTAATAGTTTTCACGCAAAAAGTGTAAAAATAATGAAAAGCTACGTAAACACGTCACTAGTTTGTAAATAGTAGCGAGCCGGAAATTTGAGAACCGGGTTAGCTTGAATTCCAATTCCATACTATCGACGTAATCCGTTTGTTGCTGTTGAGCGTACTATAATTTTTATTTTTTGCTCAATTGACCTTTTTCAAACTTGTTACAAGTTTTTCCAGTCAAATGCGGTTAGAGAAGATAGCGCAGGCGGCAGCGCTCGTGAAAGAGGGTGCCCGAATCGTGGTGAGTGCTTTGTAAAGTGTCACCATGGGGTTTAAAACGTTTTAAATTAGAAACTTTCAATTTTTCAGGTCCTCGCCGACTTCGACCACACATTATCAAGGCCGGGCTGCCCGATCACGCATCGTGTCTTCCCCACAAATGCCCATTCGATGGGGCTGACCCTGGGTGAACAGGTAAGAGCTGAAATTTTTCAAAACGATAGTTTTTAGTTCGATCGTATGGACAAGCGCAACACCTTCCCCCTCCAAGCAACCCATTCGCTCGACGAGAAGAAGCGAATCTGCACCGAATGGTTAGACAATCGAAAATTCAGTAGATTTGGCTTTTTTTAGGTGGAACGAATCGCACAAACACATCGTCAACGCCGGGTTCTCCATGCATAATTTGCCCACCTACATCGACCATGCCAACATTACGTTGCGGTACGGTTCTCAACGTCTTGACGAGAAAATATTTATGCTAGGAAAAATTTCGGCTATCTCTCGGATTTGATCAACGAGAAGCGGCTGCCGTTTGTCGTCGTTTCAGCGGGGATTGAAGAGGTAGAAATTATGAAATCCGTTTTATATAAAAAAATTTCTCCCAGGTGATTCGCGAGATTCTGCACGACTTCAAAATAGCTACTCTACAAATCGCGGCCAATAAATTTGTCACGGACAATGCGGTAATCCCATTTTTTTTTGCGATAAACTCTCAATCAGGGCAAAATCGTCGATTTTGGGCCGACGCTGATCCACTCGTACAACAAAAACGGGCTACGATTTCGGTATTGTGACTAAAAGTTGAAGTTTATGTTTTTCTAGGTCACTTCTAAACGATCCGACAATTCTTGATCGGGAATATGTCGTCGTTTTGCTTGGCGATTCGCTAGGCGACCTGATAATGCTGGAGGGGATCAAGCCGAGCCTCGCCTACACCATCGGCTTTTGCAACAAGCCGGTACTGTTTAGAAATTTGGCGGGCTTCAAAAATCTGGCTAAACGCTGCTCGCGATGCACTATACGAAATTGACCGCCAATTCGGGGGATCGGGCTGTAAAACTTTGGTTTTTGGTGGGGGGGGGGGATGGCATTGAAATGGCGGGTGGCTGTCAAAGCAGACGGTCAGACTGATTAATTTCACGATAAAATTTACAACCAGCGCCCTACACGACAGGCTAAGGGAACGGGGGTTGTCGCTGAGGGGTACACCGTGTGAAAAAAGGGCAGAGGCTATTTTGGGCTGCGAGTACTATTAGGTTGCGTTTATTTTTAAGTAAAATGGAGGGATGTTTGATGTTGATAAAAGTGCCGAGAAGGTCGAAGTGCGGAAAATCAACAACAAAATAGGTTTATTTTTACAATGTCTGGCTTCGGCGTCCGCGACACGCGACGCGAACTAGCCTTATTGCGTAGTGTATTCTGCGATTCCGTAGCGCCGGACGCGTCACGTTTCGCGGTTGCCAAGAAAAGCCATAGAAGATCCGTAAGCCTCAAATCGATAGATCCCGTTAAAAAATCCTGTCGCTAAAAAACCGTAAAAAACTCGTTTGACTGCTAGTAACCCTAAAACCATAAATTTTTTCCAGAGCCAACGGCAAGAATTCGAAGCCGCCTTCGACCTGGTGCTCGATCGTGATGCTGGCATGGAGACGGCCGTCGAAGTACTCCTCGAAATGCTTGGAAAACGGCCAGGTATCAACGACTGCTTCGTCAGGATTTCCTCCCCCAATCATCGTACTACTCTTGAATCAGTAGAAATCTGCTCCTTATCTCATTTCCCATTCGTTTCATGGTCTTCTTGGTTGTAATTTACAACCGGGTGTGGATGCCGTATAAATAGAGGGGGTGGTCAGCTCTGATTAGCGCTTCTACTTCCAGCGATTTTTGTCTGACCGTTTCGGTTAGACATTTTGGCGGCAATTTCGGCTTCTTCACTGTCAAAATCGTGGGGATTACGGTAGTTTTATGGAATTTACTGGATTTTCATACTTTTATGAAAAATCAGAATTTCAAAAACCTTTTGAAAAAAATCACCTTTACGTCGAAAAACCGCGTAGAATATCGTAGTTTTAGCGAATTTGCAGGATTTTCGTCGACTTTTTCTTAAATCAGAATTTAAAAAAAATCGTTTTTTTTTCTCCGGGCGCTACTAAGAACGGGCTAGAAGGGCTAAAAAGAAGCAAAATTTCTTTCTTTTTGGGTTATTTCGCAAAATTTATGGGCTGCCTTTCAAAAACCGTTCGAGATTACTGTAGTTTTAGCGGCTTTTAGACCCCCACCCCTTTGCAAATAGATCTTTTCCAACCGATATTTACCTTTCGAGGCAAATGTCGTCTGGAACAATTGTTTGATCTTTGGGCGGGCCAACACGGCTTCTCCCTGCTTCACTCACAAACCCTCGCATTTTTGCCGACTCGACAAATTTGTCCATATAGCATTGATCACCGGCTGGCTGCTGTAGAGACAAGAAACCTTTTCTTTTTGCCTGTCTCGGGAATTGGAACCGACCGAGCGTCTTTTTGGACTGGCAGACACCTCTTGCTCCACCTCTTGCTCCACCTCCCGCTTTTTGAGAACGGCCTTGTCTGTTTCCAGCACCTGTCTTTTTTCGTCGCTGATCTCTTTGGCTACATTTTTCCGCATGATAGGTCTATCAAGTGATGCCCACCTCGCGTGAATTTCTCACTTTTTTTTTGGTTCGGATTGACTATGGTATATATTTCAGTCGGAAAAGCCGAGAAATTTCTCGGCGGAAGTTCGGCTTATTTCGATTTGAGCCTTCAAATTTTAAGTATTTTTTGTAAAAAATGCTTGCAAAATGGTTTTGAATTTCTCTAAATTTACTTCGAAAAATAGCATTGAATTGAAATTGAAAATTCCTATTTTTCACGTCAATTTAGAAATTTTTTATTCTCTCGCTACTGACTTTTGACTCGGTTGGTCCGCTAAAACTTTTCTTGCCACTTTTGCTCGTTTTCAACCTTTTTGCGCCCTTTTTAATACCCCGAAAAACGATTAGGACCAGTGTCATCAGCCTTCAGCACCCGGAAATGGCCACCGTTTCAGTCTCCGAGCATCTACCAATTGAACCACGTGAAGCCGAACTGCTTATAACTACATTGCAAGTAAGGGGAATTTGCCCTTTTGTCCTAGAATTATTTTTAGAAAGAAATGACGATCCTCTCCCCACTGGACACCCTGCTCTCGTTGCCCTATGTCAAATGCCGGGATCGAGCCCTCGTCGAGCGGAAGTTGCGCGACATTGTCGCCGACGGCATCGACAAGTTGATGGTTGGCCATTGCTAAAAGTTGTAATTTATGTATCAGGTGATCACCGATTTCGACTACACGCTCTCACGGGCCATCGACGAGGAAGGCGAGCGCTGCTCCACCACGCACGGCGTCTTCGACGCGTTCGCCGATGAGATACAGCCCGGTCTCAGCCGAAAGGTATTTTGTGACTCTATAACTCTCATTCTTGATTCTTTCTGCAGTTCACCGACCTGAAGAACATCTACTACCCGATCGAGTTCGACCCGCACATGACCATCGAGGAGAAGACGCCGCATATGGAGGATTGGTACGGCGGAGAGGGGATGAAGCCATGCACAGCCCCCAATTACAGGTGGAACACGTCGCACGGCTACATCGTCTCGGCCGGCTTCACCCGCCACGACATTGAGGGCTTCGTGCGCAAGTCCCGGGTATTGCTCAGGTATGGCTTCTGCTGGGCTAAGGATTATGCGCTCCGGAAGTGGCTAAATTAGGCGGATTTTTTGGGTACAAAAAAGTTCAGAAAATTTTACTTTTTCGAAAAATCTAAATTTTTCTTGCCAATTGCTTGAAAAATGACAATAATTCCAATTTTGATAACTTTAAATGTTTTGGTGACTTTTTTGTAGCTATAAACTACAAAAATCATAGCGACGAAATTCTTAGAATGTTCTCTCCCCCCGCCAACGACACAGAACCGAAACAACCTGTCGACTTCAACGTGTTCAGATCTGGTGCCGAGTCGTGGATGCGCGGCTTGCAGTCGTCGAAAGTGCCGGTGGTGATCTTCTCGGCCGGTGTCGGTGATGTGATCGAGATAAAGCTGCAACAACAATTCGGACAGGTACCTCCTTGGCTTTCCCCCTGAATTCCCCTCCTTCAGGTCCCTCCGAACGTGCACATCCTCGGCAACCTGATGAGCTACGATACAAAGGGGAAAGTGTGCGCCTTCTCCGAGCCCCTCATCCACACATTCTGCAAGAATTCCTCCGTCATCGACAAGGTCAGTGGCAGGAGGAGCATCTTTTACTAGCCGTCCCTTTGCAGGCAGCCCCATTCCACCGTGCCGTCGAGGCCCGCCCGAACGTGTTGCTGATGGGCGACAGTCTGGGTGATGTCCATATGGATGTCGGCATCGATCATCAGGGCCACACCCTTCGCGTTGGATATCTCAATTTTCCGGTTCGTCTGGGATCTACTGGCTTTTGAAATGATCCTCTTTTCCAGTCGGACCATCTGCTCGAGAAGTTCCTGCACGGCTACGATATTGTGATCATCAACGACCAGACGATCAACATCCCCGAGACTATCACAAAGGTATCGCGAATTTCATGGCGCAATTTATTAATCGAGTCGTGTTCAGTTGGCCACCGTTGCTCAGAAGACCCGCGTATGAGCCTCACCTCCTGCTCCATCTACTCGCCTTCACTTCGGAAAACCCCTGCTCAATTACTCGTTTTTTAGGCCATATTATTCTATTGACTGCTCGTACTATCTCATGCTCCATCTCCCTCTCTCTCGTTCTCCCTGTACATATGCACGTTGTCTCCCGTCCGTCCCCCCGTCTCCCTTGTCGTCTACTGCTTTCCGATGATGCCCGGTGCGTACGCGTGTGATATGTATTTGTGGAATGCTTTTTCGTGTATTTCTTGCCCTCTCTGTTCTCTCTTTCTGTGTGTACAAACACCTTTTAGAATATCCTCTTTTGCTTCTGCATGCTCAGTTTTGTTGCTCTCTCTCACGCTCTCTCGCGCTCTCTCGCTCACTCACTGACCATTCGATCATTTGTATTGGATTTTGACTGCATGCGTGTGTGCCTTTGACAGCAGGAATAAATATATTTTTTTGAACACATTAAATTGACTATAAAAGGTCTGACAATACGCACAAATCAATAAATATATATTTTTAGCGATTACGCACTCGAATGACATTTACAGGACGCGAAGATAGAATAAATATACTCTTTGAACACGGTAAATTTACTATGAAAAGGATTTACAACGGAAAATAGATTTGATATACTCTGGGATGGCCCTGACACGACTATCGAATACATTGTAACGATTAATTATTGCAATTAGTAAGGAGAACGAGGCGTTGAGCACGAGCTATCGAATCGCTAGCGAAAAATATTGGCTACACGATCTCCCCGAGTGCACTCGTCACCGGTTGCCTCGGTTTTCGAATCGTTCTGAAATTCGGTGGTGGGTTTTGTATTTTCTAGTTAGTGGCTGAATCCGTCTATTTTTGTGCCTATAACTTACATTTTGCCCGTCTGATACTCGATATCATCTTTAGTCGACGAGACACGCGCCATCAGTTGCCACTCGACGTCCTGAACCGGGGGTTTTGGTCTTATTATGGTTCAAAAATTGCTGTTTTTTGCCCAGTAGATCTTTAGGCGCTTAGAAACTGACCGTCTCGGCTTCATACGACAATTCGATCGATTCGAGTTGTCCCAGATCGACGGCCTCGATTTCGTAGTCTTCTGTCTGAAATTTGGCGTCGGTAAGAGTCTATTTTGTATCTAGATTCTAGGTATTGTAGGTATGTCGATTCCACTTTGTGCTACCAGTCTGAAAAATACATAAAAATGCTCGCCTTCTTCTGTAGAGTAAGAATATAGCAAAATTTGACGCTAAGAAATCACAAAAGGTAAGACATTTGAGTTGGAAACTCGAAATTTTGACTAGGATTTTCTCGCGGATCGGGAATTTGAGATATTAGAAGAGAACATGGGAATATTTTTTACAAAAGTTTTCAGTAAACTGACCATTTCGCTCTGCGTCAACCGCTCAGCCCTCAATATCCGTGTCCCGCTCCCTCCATCTCTTCCCATTAATATAGCACATGGCCGGATGACACCGTTAATCGAGGATGTCTCGAGTTGTAGAGTGTACACGATATCTGAAGGGATATTCTCGTAGAAACCCGCAAAAAGTTACTTACTTTGCTTCGGCGGCACATCCGGATAAACGGTGGGATATTCATAAACGGCATTATCATGGAATTCAGTGTCGACCGATGGGAACCGCATCTCCTCGCCCGTCATGGCGTTCGATAGACGCATCTAGACTCTATTTTCGAGGTATATTTAAATAACTTACCCTCCTGACATGTAATCTTCGTCCTCTCATCTCTCCCCTCACTCCCAGCCTCACTTTATCCACCGTTCCCACAGCTTTTCCCCTCATTTGATAGCTCATCTCTTGTGCTTCAAATTCTTCCGTTTGTGCGTTCATTGGGATAGTGGATGGGCCAGCGCATAATTCGGCGTATGGGATCATATCCGAATCGTCCTAAAATTACCTCAATTTTTAGGGATTGTCTCCATACCTTGACGCTCATGCTCAACCCAGCTGTCCTGCTCGCTTTCGCGTTTGTCCTTTTTGTAGCGCGTGGGAAGGCCTTCCATTTCTAAAAAAACTGTTTTTGATGCGGTTTAAAAGTTTTAATAACCTTTAATAGCCTTTTAATAGCGCTTTTTTTATTGGTTTTGAAGGGATCCTTAAGATTTTTGCCTTAAAAACTGTTTTAAACAATTTTTTAGCGAGACATGAGCTTTTTTAATCCATTTTTAAGAAGACCAACTCTTTACTTAATTTTACTCTGCCGAATTAGCTTTTTTACCCATGTTTTAGGATCCCTTACCGGTGAGCGTCAACTGTTTATGATAAAGGCCATCTTCTTCCGGCAAATCCTGCACTCTTCCCATCGACAGCACGTAGCGATACGGGCAATGCGTCGATTCACGCACGTAGGCTGATGTGGCCACGAACTACAAAGGAAATAACTAGGTTTTCCGGGCATTTTTCGATACCTCAGCGGCCATATCCAGCCCGGGCACGCCGCGGCGATCCCAGATTTCTTGCAGTGTCGCGAATCCCTCGAGAGCGGCTTCTCCTAGAATTTTCAACGATTTATAAAACCTTATTTTTAAGTTATCGTTTATTTAGTTTTATAGGCGATTTTTGAAAGCCGATAGCCCTACCTTTCTCGGTAAATTCGCCAATAATTCGAATCCCGTGGATACGGCCAAGATATACGCATTCGGCTTTGAACGAATATTCCTAAAATTTAGACATTGCTTTAGAGATTTAAAAGGTTAAAAACCCACATTTTTATCGCCTCTTATTAGGGGGAAAATGCCGCTGTCGCTGTATTCTCCAATGAGCTGCCCGCGCAACTTTTCGGTCTTCAGCATTCTCACATCTCCCGCGACGACTTTTCCCTCGTAGTTGTTGACTAAATAAACGGTTTTATGTATTTTAAAATTAAAAATAGGGACTTTTTTAGAAAACTTACTAGCCAACGGCGTCTGCCCGGCCCGAAAAACGGATATTTCCCGGTAGGGCTGCGGCTTTTTATGGGCCCCGGTGACGTCCAACCATTTTCCGACTCTATAAGACAATTATCAAGGATTATTAACAATTTTTAGATACCTAACAGCCAGCCTCTCCTCCGTATCGAGATCTCTCAACTCGACATATTCCAGAAAATAGTCCGGATGCTCGCCGGAGCCGTCGATCTCGAAACGAACCTTTAGCAGGTCGCCGATTTCGCCGAAATCCACCTGGAAAGGTTGGTTTTGAAAAGTTTAAATTGTTTTAAAGTTTTGAAAACGTTGGCTACTACATAAAAAGAGTATGTTAAAGCTTAAAACGATAATTTAGGCGTGATTTTGATCAAAACCGGCGAAAAAGAACGGAAAATTCCAATTTTTTGAATCATAAGATCCTCTTTTAACTTATAAAGTTCAAAATGTAACATTTGACATTGTTTTTAAGCTTTTAAAAAATATTTTTAAGTTTTCAAACTAATTTGGAAGGCTTAAAATTACATTTTAGGCGCCTTCCTATCGAAAATCGGCCAAAAGGGCGTAAAATGCCATTTTCAAGGTTATAAACCCCACTTGAATTAGTGAAGTAGACGGGACTTCATTGAGGCTTTTATCGGTGGATATGGTGGTCATAGAGCTGCCTTGCGTGCCGTAGCCAACAATATTCAGATTTGACGTCGTGCCGCCTTCTCCATCCGGGGTGCCGTTGTGGAGGATGAACTCCCAGCGGCCTTCTAAAATAGATAAAGTATGTTTTATACTTATTAAATCGAATTCTAGATTCGCAAAAGCTTACGCGATGAAACTCCGTCTTCCGGGATTGAGCTGATGTAGTAGAAGGCCGATACTGGGAGGCTGCGTTCGATTTTGCCGTCGACCTGGAGGAGATGTTTCGTTTCTCTCTGTCTCTCTGTCTCTCTCTCTCTCTCTCTCTCTGTCTCTCTCTCTCACCTGTCCACTATCCAGCCATTTCGAGCAAAAGAATACAAATTGCCGTCCATCCACTACATTCTCCGTCACGAGAATGTGCTCGATGAATATCCCAGCACCTATATGAATGAGTTGTCCTCTATTTCCCTCCCTCTCTCCCTACCGTAACCCCTCTTCTCATGCCCGATCACCACTTTATTCAGTGTCCCCAGTGGCTGAGAAGTGACATGGAACGAGTCGAGCTGGTTACTCTTGAATTTCCCCTCGCCACTCTGCAGCCAGGATACCTGAACAGGGCCCTACTAATATTTAAATTCTAGCAAATAAAATTTAGAAAAAAAAGCTCGGAACTTACATCAGGTTTCAACCAGAATTGTGTGCTGGTGGCGTCATCACCATGGAGTGTGACGTAAAGATCAGCCTCCGAGTCTGCGCCCCATCTATTGCCAGTCAGCACGGCGATTGTGTACGCCATTCCTACTGACGAAAAATTGATCGAAAATCACACAGAACTCTCTAATTTATTACCGTAATTTCAGCTAATTTTCGATCGGTATTTGTAATTTTTTTAAGCTTAAAATAATAGCTAGAATGTTTTCACAAAAAGCCAAGCAAATTAGCGATTTCGAAGCAAAACCAAAAACCTACAAAAGCTACAGTAAGCAACGAATTATCGCTCTCTCATTCTGTCACTCTCTCTCTCTCTCTATCTCTCTCTCTCTCTCTCTCCCTCTCTTACCTCCAGCCGATTCCTCTCCCTCAGCAGTTTCCACCGCATCATGTACGCGATGCTCCACTTCCTCTTCAACCCCTCCCATCTCTTCCTCAGCTTCAATGACAGTTGGCTGTTCTCCGGTGAAGTCGACTGAAATTCCGGCCTACGGTAGCTGCAACCAAAAATGACAAAAAGCCACTCAAAGCGCTAAACAGAAAATGCAAAAAAGACAATTGCACGCTTTCTACCGTGTTTGAGCCTTTTTCGGGTACGGTATCCCCTATATGTTGCCTGGATGAGGGTGGCCGCTTCTTCTTTCGCTTCATAGCTGTCTGAATGGACGGTAGGGGACGTTTTAAAGGGACTCGGACGACAGAGACTAGCTAGATTCCATTGCGTAATCGATTACGACATTTTTATGCCTGCCTTCGAACGAAAAGTGCATTACAATACTATACACAAAAATCTAGAAAATACCTTGACCCCTCTTGAGCTGTTTCCTCGTCCTATACCCACGATATTGGGCTTGGATCTTGGTGGCAGCTTGGTGCCTCTTCTTCTCCTCCTCCTCATCCATTTCCGCCTCCTCTCCGGGTCCCGCCGCGAGCCCCTTCCTCGTCCGATATCCTCTATATTGTGCTTGTTTTGGGATGCTCCTGCGGGCGATATTGGGCTTGGATTCGCGTGGCGGCCGCGTGGCGAGCGGCTTCCTCTTCTTCGTCATATTCATGAACATCCACCGCTCGTCCTGCTTTTAGCTGTTTTCTGGTACGATATCCCCTATAGTGGGCCTGGATTCGCGTGGCGGCCGCGTTGCGTGCCTCCTCGTCCTCTTCCGCCCCTTCCGCTTCGTAGTTTGTAACCGCGGCTAAAGTGCGAGTGGTTTTTTATGCGTTTTAAAGGGATTGTGAAGTCGGTGCTCAATTTTGGAAATTTTTTAAAGGGCCTGGGAATTCGAGGAAAATGATTGTGCCTTTTCATGCCGTAACTGAATGTGCAAAAATCGCATGCTTTGTCAGAGCGTGCTATAGAATTTTTGCAATATTTTTTCGAGATTACCGTACCCCCTACCGTACCACCATAGTACGCCAAAATCCAACTTACGCTGCTCGTCCCCAATTCCTCGGCCTCCCTTCCGCACTCGATATCCGCGATAGTTGGCCTGGATTTTTGTGGCAGCCTCGTGACGACGGGCGCGTTCTTCTAAAAAATATAGTCAGAATAAATTATGACTTAACTTTTATTTTGTTATTTTTAGGAATTTTAAGAGTAAAAAAATTTAATTTTTCCTAAATGAACCCTTGAAAACGATTTTGTAAAATTTAGATACTGTAAATTGTAAAAATCCTACTATATATAAAAAAATAGTGTTTGTGTGTGTGTGTGTGTGCCACTTTGCATGCAACTTCCGTCAGCGTGTTCCAGCAGTATCTTAAGAAGGACAGTAGTTAGGGGCGTTTTTGATACGTCATTAGGAGCGTAATGGTCTGGAGATGACTGCACACATATCGGATTGACAAAAATCGCCTATTTCCGACATTAAATTTTAGTTTTTGTTGAAAAATCCGAGACCCTCTTTGTTAGGAATCAATTAGCATACACCGGAAGTGGCGGTAGCTTATTTAAAGTAACAGAGAGCGCATTTTCACTTTCTTCAGCGGGAGTTGGGTGGAATTATGCAAAGTGTAAGCTTTCATTCGTCCAGCACGGGGCCAGGGTTGAAAAGTCGCGAAGCGGCTTTTCAACCCTGGTTAAATTTAAATAGTTACCTGGGTGATACTGCTCCTCCCTGGCCATCATTTCCTTTCTGACTTTATGCCCTCTGAATGCTGCCTGGATGGTCGTTGCCGCTTTTTCTTGTATCTCCATTTCCTCGTCTAAAATCTTGGGGGTTTTCGGCTTTTAAAGGGATGGTGACAGGCAATTTTAGCCTCAAGTATTGAACACGTACCTTCATCAGAGCTGAGATATGTTTCTGCATTATCTGGGGTATCCGGTTTCGCTGATCTCGGTTTCTAAAGGGTCATGGCAGGCTGTTAAAGGGAGTGTGGCAGTTGGCTTACCTCTTCTTCAGATCGTGCACTCGCTCGTTCGGACAGCGGGGAACCGGCTGTAATTTTTTGGTTATTAAATTTATTTTATTCTATTCTATTGAACACGGGCTATATCATAAAATTACGTCATGAAATTCATTGGCTATCAGTGCGCAAACTCGCCTAGAAAATCGATTACGACAGGAAATTTGCTGGGGAGAACCGATTACGGCATATAATTCAGGGTGGTCTTTTTAAAGACTTACGATAATCACTAGCGCTCGTTTCAATAGATCGTCCACTCGGCATATCCTCTCCATTCATCGTCCGAACGCTGCTTTCTACTAAAAAAAGCGGGTTTGAAAATTCTAAAAATGCAATAACCTGACGGAGCCTTTCCGGAATCGTCGCTTTTCGTCGTCGCCGAATTCGGGGGGTCCAGGGACGCTAAAAATCAACAAAATAAGCTTTTAATGTAAAAATTACAAAAATTCGCTTAGAAAACTTACGAATACGGCGTTGTATTTTCCGTTTCGGGGCGCCCGTCATTTTTCTCGTATTCTTTCGGGCGTTCTGAAGCGGAATATTAAATTCAAGTCGAGCGATTTTGTCTTTTAACACCTAAACAAACGTTCCGAAATTATTACTGTTATTTGATGTCATAATTGAATCGGAAATATCGATTGCTGCCAGACTTTGCCAGATATCCAGAAACTAGATCCAAAGCCCCGTTTTAACTTTCCAATTTCTTTAAAAACAGCGCCATAAATCGCATTTCTGCAAATAATTTTTCCTAGTTTTCCTAGCGTAAAACGCCTTAAATCCAGCTTTTAAAGGACGTTTGAATCGAAAAATCCACTAAACGAACTCACATTAGTAGTAGCTTTGTTGGGTTTTTCGATGCCATTCGATTCTTGGTATGAATTAGTAGTTGACGAGGATTGGAGACTAGCCGTTGGGAGACCGGCTCGACCATTCGATTGACGGGCTGTGTCTGGAACCCGGGAATTTGTCGTATTAAAGAGATGGCGACACCTATTCTTCGCCAAATTCCACAACAGAAAACTAAAAAATCACCATTTTTCCTGGCCGTCGATCGATCAGAACGATTTGTGAAGAGTGGAGGGAGAGCGAATTTTTCTCTCAGTTGAAGGCGCTCGTGTCTCGGCACGGCGATTATCTAAAAAGTCGGATAAATTTTGAATTTTTAATATGACTCTGCTTTGTATTTTTAACGTTTTTAAAGTTAAAGAAGTACGCAGCTACAGTAAGCCCTCAAAATTGTGTGGTTTTGATGATGCACAATTTCTATAGTCATTTTTTGTCGAAGCGTTGTCGATATTTTGGTGAAGTTTCTTGGTGTAACTCGGGTTACCGTATACCTTTAAAAGATGCGTAATCGGTAGGGCGACTAGTCGTTCTTGTCTTTCACCCATCTCATTTGCATCAATTTCAAGCTGCAGAAAATCACATGATTTTTGGGAGAGTTTTCAGAAATGAAATTCAGCCTTTAAAGGGATGCCGACGGCATAGTCAATCGGTTACGCGCTGGAAAGAAAATGTCTCTGCGCCTCTCCCCTTGGCGCGCTCTCTCCCCTGTTGGCTACTTGCCAGTTTGTTGATGGGGGGGGGGGGATGGACACATGCCGTCGGCAGCCCTTTAATGGTCAAAGATTAGTAGTGGGACAATTTTTAGAATGCGCCAATTAGGGGAATTTCAGGGAGGGAAGAAGGGCAGAGAAATTGATTGAAGGCGGGAGAGAGAAAACGAGACAGCTCCCGGGCCACAAAAAATATTTTTCGAAGCGAGCCTCCGGATTGTGGGAAGAAGGAGAGGAGGCGAGGGTGGGAACGGGTGACTACGAATTTCAGAAAATTGGACAAATACTAGAAAAATACAAAATCCGGGGCTCCATTCCTCAGAAATCTCTGCTTGCTAGCCTAGGCCTATTCCCCAAATGGCCTCTGCTAGATTTCTAGGCATCAAAAGTAGAGAATCGACCAAGAAATCCAAAAGACTACAAAAAGAACAGGATCCGTGGGCAATTTTCCTCAAAAATCGCTGCTAGCCTACCTTGCCTGGGCCTCATAATAGCGAAAATCAGCTGAAAATATTGACTACATGAAATGCTAGCTTTAAAGGGACTTGGGAGACAACAAGAGGTGGAGAATTTTCCTAAAGAATTCCTGCTAGCCTGCCTAAAAGATGAAAATCTCTAAAAAGCCTTGTTTAAAATTTAATTAAATTTCCATTAAAAAAAACTAATAAATTAAAAATAAATATATGTTAGGAAACAAAAGTATTGCGGGCAGAAATTTGGGAGAATTGTGGAATGGCCTTCTGGCAGGTGCAAAAATTGTCCCAATAGAATCAGGGTATTACGTTATTTCTACCGCCATTAGCGCGAAAAATAGGGCATTAAATTAATCAAATTTAAAACTAAAATATTCAACAGAAAATTCGTATTAAAAACTATAGTAAAATCTCTTAAATTCGAAGTACCAAGCATAAATTTCACTAGGGAATTGGGACCTCAAAGCTCGCCGCGAAAAAATTCCCACCCCCTAAAAATGACCCCAAAAAACCCGAATCGATATTCTGTCGGTATTTTGGCCGAGTTATAGCCGTCCGGCCGCTCCGTTCCGCAGTGATACTACTGACTAGGTGGCTGGGCCCCGCCGTTTTTCCACCTCTTTACTTTCCCACCCGCGCGTCAATCGAATTTCTCAGGGGCACCGCTATTTCTTGGTTACCACCAATGCAATGGAATCGGGATGATGTCGGCATTTCTCTCCCTCTCTCGCTCTCACTCTCTCTCTCACTCGCTCCCTCGCTCTCTCTCTCTCACTCGCTCTCTCTCAGCTTTTCAGTCGTTTAAAGGCCTAGTGAAGTCAGAAATCCATGGCTAATTCCTGACTGCAATAGATTACTTCATGAAATTCGGGCCTAACCTTGCCTTCCAGGTTTCTTTAAAGCTAATTTTTATGGGTTTAGGGACTATTAAAGGCAGAAAACCGTCAATTTTGTGCAAAAAAATGGGGCTGGCAATCGATTACGTGATTAAATTCATGGTAAGTCTATCGCGGCCCCTTTAAAAGCTCTGGCAAATGACTAATTTTCCATAGATCATCCCCCGTTCCCCATTTACACCTATTCCGGTGGGTGCCATTTCTCTGAATTCTGCGGAATCGCCCCCCTAATCCCCCTCTCCCCCATTTCCAATTCCACACCCATTTTAAAGGGATTAGGAAGGGAAGTGACGAGGAAATCTAGGCCCCGCCCCTTTTTAACGAAGCGCACAGTAATTCGCGCCGTATCGGCCACATTTAGGTTCCTGGCGGTTTGGCAAAAACTCCGTAAGCAAGGGGCGTGGGCCATTTGCCTTGCATGTCCCTTTAGAACCAAGTTTTTACCTTGGGTGGTGTGACGTCCATCATCTCCTCGACCCTCTCGATCTTTCGCCCCTCAAATGTGTACAGACGATCGACGGCCGCCTGGAAAATTGGAGGGTCTGTTGTAGGCACCAAAGTACAGACTCGTGGCCATAGACTACAGATCCTAAAAAGCGGCCACAGGAAGGACTACAGATCCCAAAAAGCGGTCACATGAAGGCATGATTTTCGAAATAAGACTAAAAATCGGCGGGTCACGAGGTGAAGCTACGTAAGAATACAAACTCCAAACGACATACCCCCAATCCGAGGCTGATCTGTTCGAGGAGGGTATCCAGATGGGGCATTCGAATCGGGTTGAGGACGAGGCGGAATATCTGCGTTTTCCCGTTCAGCACGAAAAAGATCTGAAACAAAATTTTATAGACAAATTGCGGCGTCGAAATCGTTTTAATGATTTGTATATCGATAGCTTGGAACGACCTATGAATTTTTAGCTCGGGCGCGACATGTAACGCGTCCTCGCGGCGCCAAAGGTTGTGGCGCGTTGCGTGTCGCGGACGGGAAAATTCGTAAAAAAATCCATAACAAACATCGATAAGAATGCTTTTCTAGCGCCATTAAAGGGATCAGTAAGCTGTTGCTGATATCAACGAGTTTTTCGACTAGGTCTCGACAAGTACTGTACCTGTTTGCATGGCTGTACATTCAGCCCAAGCGTCCTCGACATTCTCAACTTCTGACGGTACGATGGGGAGGCCGGAATCTAGAATTTACATAGATTCATGAAGAAGCTCTATTTTAAAAAGACTGGAAAGTCAAAGCCGAAATTCCCCTCTAGGTGCTGTCTACGCAGTAACAAAAATAGTGCAGTTGGGTAGAATTTTTAGGTATCGTTGGGCGTTGGGTTACCGTGGATTTTTGAGGGTTTACCTCTACACAATTTTTCACTATTTCTGTCGAGCCTATACGATGCACCACCCTACAATAGAATTAACGGGATCTCCTCTTTTCATTCCCCAGGATCCGTGGGAAAATTAATCTCATAGCTTTTTGGAGGGTTAATCCCCCCTCTTAGATGGATTGGCGTTCGGAGGCGAGAAAGAGAGAGAGAGAGAGAGAGAGAGAGAGAGAGAGAGAGAGAAAGCGAGAGGAGAGAGAGTGAGCGAGTGAGAGACAGCTAGAGAGCGAGAGCGAGAGAAAGAGAAAGCGAGAGATAGTCAGAGAGATATAGCGAGAACGAGAGAAAAACGCTTATGTGCACTTCAAGGACCGTGTAAGACAAGCTGAGACAAGCGAACTAGCAGGGATTCTTTAGGAACCTCAGTTTCTGGGTGCGAGCAATCTATTATTTATCGCGCATTAATGAAAGGGGTTACGGTATCTAGGGTAGAATCGAAAGGATAATATCAGGGTTCCTTCAGGAAAATAATTTTTTAGGTGCAAATTAGCTATCGTAATTCATTAAGCAGCTATTTCCCCAGGACTACGGTATCTAGGACAGATTCCAGCGTGTGTATTGTATGTCTCGTAGCGTCCCCCGTGCCTCTCCTTAGCGTGTGTGTCTACCCAATATGACTGTCCATTTGGCCCCTCTCGTCGTAGAGCTTTCTCGGCAGCATCTCTTGCCTTTTGAAGTCTTTCCACTCCGGAGAGATTGAGACCTCGAGACTTCCCGGAGGTCGCCACGTATCTGAAAATCGGAGATAAATCGTCTCTGCTAGCTTGCCAATTCTTTGGAATTTTTTGTTAAAGTGAAGATGCGATTGAAACGGGATCGTGACAGCAAAATTTGTCATGTTCCAAAGATCCCTGCTAACTGCGGTCACCCTCCCTTTAATGCGCCTATTCCCTTGAATATTACTCACTTTCCAAGATGTTGCAATTCATCAATCGTCTGCACTTCATTCCTCCCCATTGGTGTCATCAAGCGCCGCACACCGTACGCCATCTAAATTACGAAATAATGGACAAAGCACCGTAATTAAAGGAGTCATCAATCATTTTCTCTCTCTCTCTCTCTCGCTCTCCCTCTCTCTCTCTCTCCCTCCCGATCTCGAAAATGGTCGAACTGTACATAATCGATCAAGCCTATCATTTTTGGCGCGAGGACCCTAGGCTACTATGGACGGCAGGATTTCGTATCGTAATCTATTGAATCCTGGTTTTAATGCGCGCTCCGAGCCCCTTATTGACGCGATTTTGATAGCGTAAACGATTAAACCAGCTGATGCCTTTGTTTTCCTACCGGTATATTCGTATTCAAATCATCCAGCAGACTGTCGATCGTACGGTAGCGGGCCTTCGAGACGGGGATACGAACTCCCTAAAAATGTAATTTTTTTGTATATTTTTAGTTTATGAGTTTTGTAGCAAAAAAAACCTCGAATAACTCTCGCTTACCGTAAAATACTCATCGCCCTCCTTGTAGAAGAAGACGGTTTTAGCCGAGTAGGGCCGTGTGAATGTCCGTGAAGAGTTGTCGTACGTACTGTAAATTTTAACCATAAAACTTTTCAAAAAATCAGGATTACCGTATCATTCCGTTCTTCGGTTGCGGCACGTTGGGCAGCATGATTTTCTGGAAAAAATTTCATGAATTTAAAAAATTATTTTGTTCGGATCTTAACGATTTTCCGGGATTTTCAAATAGCCACAGAATTTTGTATTCAATGGGGCTTTAAAATAACCAGTAAATTCCCCAAAAATTCTTTTAGATTTATGAAATAAATTTCAATAATAAGGAAGGAAAATCGGGCTGAGAATGGGGTTCGGCTGGATGCCAAAAAAAGAGGGTTAATCCATCTCGGGGGAGATGGGAAATCCCATGACGCAAATCAGCAGGGGAGGGGCAATGTTTAGGGGCTTCAACGATTTGGGATGAGGAGTGAGAGCGAGAGAGAGCGACAAAGAGGGCGAGAGATAGGCATACAGTATCCTGAACTAGCGGAAGTTCCGCTTCACTCCGACACCCGCTTGGATGTAATTATTTTTGACGAAAAAAAGAAAGAGAGAAAAAAGAGAGAGAGAAGAAAAATAGTCAGAAACAAACGGTTTATAGCTTTAAAGGCTATATGAAGTTTTGGCAGACTAGCAGAGATGTTTGAGGAAATTCGAGGAGCGTAAGAGAGAAATAGACAGAAATACGCTGTTAGCTTTCCACGCCCTCTGAATTCCAGGTACTGGGCAAGCTAGCAGAGAAATTTTGAAGAAATTCCTACTAGGCTATAGAGAGAGAAAGAGAGAGTGCGAGAGAGACAGAAATATTTATCTTTTTTTACCTTATACATTTCGCCGGGAACTGAGGCTTAACCCCAAGAATTCCGAATCAATACCAGCTTCCGCTAGGTGTAGATAGGAATGTAGCGGAACGGAATGGGATGGAAAGTATTAGGGGCCAGATGAGGGGCCAGTCGGACTAATATTCCTTCATCTTTCCGGGGGTTAATCCTCCTCCGTCTCTAGTATGGCTTCGGAATGTTGGGTTGTAGGGTTTCTTCTGGTCCCGCGAAAGGGGGTTACGGTAGGTGAATCATGGGATGGGGGCGCGTTTTAAAATGCCAGAATTTTAGATTAGGAATATTTTCGGGGGTTGAAGGGATCAGAATTTCGATTAAAGGAGCGCTGAGAAAATGGGCGCAGCCGAACAAATCCAATTCCAACAAACACGGCAGAAACAGCTCGTTTCTCTCTCTCTCTGTCTCTCTCTCTCTCTCTCTCTGTCTCTCTCTCTCTCCCGACATTTTAATTTCCGGCTTTCCCAAGGTGTCAGAACACCAAGGAAATTGAGGGGGAAGGAAAATTAGAGAAAAATCTGTGCTTAGAAAATGTTCATGAATGGTCGCTGCTAACTTGCCGAGGTGTTCGGAGGTTCTTAAATGATTTCTGCTACCCTGCCCATCCATTCTATTCCACAAGTGGTCTCTGCTAGCTTGCCCGGGACTCCGAGGAGTTCCTAAATGTTCTCGGATAACTTGCCTGGGCCCTTAGAGGTTCCTAAATGGTCTCTGCTAGTTTGCCCTCGAATTTTAAGGTCTAAATTATGACGTAAATGATCTCTGCTAGCCTGCCCGACGTCTTTCCAGCTTTCTTAAAGTTTTTTCCGCTAGCTTGCTTTGGTTTTTATAGCCAGTTTTGGTCTTTTAAAGGTATTGGAAAAGCAAAAATTCGTCAATTTTCACTGACCAACTCAAAAAATAAATTTTTAAGAAATTATAACGTATATATTTGGCTTCAAAGTCCGTTTAAAATGAAATAAAATGCTTTGAAAATGCTAAATAATTATAAAAATCGATAGAAACTCCAAAAATTTCCAAAAGTTCCTGCTGGCTGCAAATCTCCAAATTTTTATACTTTTCGGTTCCTGCCTTTCTAGCGCTAAATAAATGGTAATTACCGGCTGGCAACTGGCTTTTAGAGCCATTTTTGTTAGGAGAATCGTTAAAAATTGGCGCCCATAAAATCGGGAGTAATTAGAGGGGTGACCATATGGGTTGGAACGTAAAAAGACCAAAATTACACGGTCGATTTTGGTCTTTTCTTGCAGGGAACAGGGGGCAAGCTAGCATGGGTTCTTTCGGAAAGTGGCAGGCTAGCAGGGAAATGGGCCAGGAAAACCGAGGCAGGCTAGCAGAGATTCTTTGGGAATCCAAAGGGATAAGCGAAAAGAAGCGTGCTATCCGAGAACGTTGGGGACATTCGACAGCAATGTGGCGGCAGACAGGCTAGCAGAAATTCTTTGAAGAACTCGGAGGAGCTGAAAAGGGCAGCCAAGCAGAGATACTTTGGGAACGGAGGGTAAGGTAAAAGGGATGCTAACAGAGACTATTCAGGAAGTATGCTCCAATGTCCGTCAAGGCAAACAAGCAGAATTCTTGAGGAAAATTCAAAAACAGTGAAAGACACGTTCTTTGAGTGGTGAAAGAATGACATCAAAGTCGCCATCTCGGATATTTAGCGACCCACACAGGGTAAGAGAGACAGAGAGAGAGAGAGAGAGAGAGAGAGAGAGAGAGAGAACACAGCCCTAAAAATGAAATCAAGGCCGCAGCGGGACCTGTAATCAGGGGTCCATGGGAGAAGCCTTCGCCCTGTGCCCTGGGGGCATTTTTGAAGACCCACTAATTAACAGGTAAAGGGAGGGGGAGTGAGAGAGAGAGAGAGAGAGAGAGAGAGAGAGAGAGAGAGAGAAAGAAAGAACACCGGAAGTGAGAGAATTACAGAAAAATAGCCAGGGAAATTGGGGTGTGTGAGAAAAGCCGTAGAAAAAAAAATGGGGGGTGAAGCCCTGTAGATGGGAGTCGAGGATTTTCTGGCTGAATTCTGGCGATAACAATCGGGTTATTAAAAGATTCAGCAGTGGATAAAGCGAATCTCAGGCTTTTTTAAAGGGCCTAGGAAGCCAAAAATGGGCCCTGATCTTGAGGTATTCATGGCAGCAATGAAAAAGCTATAATTTTGGCCTTAATTGGAGGGTGCTGAATCAAGGGTTTCATTGAGTAATCGATTTTAGTAGCTAAACGCCACGCTCCTATCAACAGCCAGAATTTCAAAGCGTAATCGATTAGGAAGGGTTTTTCATAGCGTAATCTATTTTTCTTTTGAGCTCGGAAGGGATTTTTAGCTGAAAAAAATAATTGAAAACGATGTAACTTTACAGCAATTATAATGTGAAACCTAATAAATTAGAAAATTAATTTTTAGTACCAAAAAGGCTGGATTCGTGCCCTTCCCGATTCCTTTAAATGACAGACCTCCGGGTCCCTGTCCGAGTCGGCGGATCTATTGGTGTAGATATCGGTCCCACCTCCTCCTCGCCACGACGAATTGCTGTTCCAGTTGCTGCCCGAGCGCTGAAAAAATTGTGAAAAATGGGTTTAAAAGAACTGACAAGTTTTGAATACATGGATTTGGCGCAAGCTATGGATTTGGCCGACATCGTGACTTTCATCATCACGCAATGAAAATCGCCGCCGGAGCTTTTGCCACGAACATCGCGACACGCCTTTCCCGTGCGAATTAATCGATTACGCTATGAAATACCGGAGCTGTACAACGGGAACCGCGACACGCAACGCGCATGCCGCTCGCCCGTCGAAAGGGCTCGTATTCGGTTACGCAATGAAATGCGAAGAGTTGCGCGTTGCGTATCGCGGGCGCAATAAAAGTCAAAAAAAGCCGTGCCCAAAAATCTAAATGCCTCCAAAATTTAGATATAACGAAAATTCCGAATTTTTAGAGTTTCTACCCTCCCACGTATTGTTGTGGTTTCTATATTTCTATTTCCATTTTTGAAATCACAAAATTCGCACGCCAGCCCGTTCTTTGGATTCCCATGAGAATTTCAATTCTCTGCGTTGCTACGGCTCCCAAAATTTTCGAAGTGTTTTTTTTTTGCAAATTCTTGTTTTCTGACGCTCACCCATTCAGCGGTGGCCTTGATCCGGGGCAGGTGGGCCGTCATTTCGGAGTGGCGCGTAGCTTGGCTGAAAAAACGGTGGGAATTCTCTAAAAGTATGATCATTGGATAGAGCATCAAATTCTGAACAAGATAAAGTCGTCAAAAATGACGAATTAATTACGGTAGTAATAAAAAAATGCAAAAAGCAAAAACTGCCAAAAAAATTTGGGTTTTGTTTAAAATCGTATCTTCTGAGTTATTTGAAGTTTTTAAAAAGAAGTATTTAGTTTGGAATTTAATACTTTATCGAATAAGCTACTGTAGAAGTGACTACAAACTACAATAACGCTGAAAAAGGATACTTTTCAAAGAGGAAAACAAGCAAAAGTCGTCATAAACCTCGATTTTTCCGGTAATCAACAATTAGTGAGTAAGAAAGAAGAAAAAGGAGCCAATATCCGGGTGGGAAAACAATCCGGAAACGGGAAAATGCTGGAAAAATGCAACTACATCGTTAAACACGCCTTCAAGACGTCCAAAAAAAGTTTTTGAAGGAGTTTTTGCAATTTCGAAAATGTCTCTGATAGACTGTGTTCAAATCCGAAAACACTAAAAGCACATAAAAACTCCATTATGAGTGAGAAACGAGGTAGAAAATGGGGAAAATTAGCTTCCGGGGCATCAATTTACGGGTGTTTTTGGGGGTTTTAGGAGTGTTGCGTAGGGTGGAAACCACATTTATATTATAGGGAACCTTAACTTTTGCCTTTTTAGCTCTAAAAACTGATTAAGAAATTTTTAAGCTTTCAGAAAATTGGGGTTGCTTGTCAAAAATCGATACAAAGGCGACAAAGTCTAAATTTAATTTTTTGGTGAGTTTCGAACAATTTCTGGGATTTCTAGTCGTGAGCTGACGCAAAAGCAAAAATTATTTTTTTCTTTCCAAAGCCCCCCACGCTAACATTCCAGTACCGAGCTATCGCTTGTTTGCCACGCCCGGATGTCGATATCTCATTTCGTATACGTTCTGTTTTTCAATAGCCGTTCGCATAAACTGCCGATGGTTTATATTTTTCTCGACTCGGCTCGTAGCGACAATAGTCTCCAGAAGCTATGCTCTACCGCCTTGCCACGACCGCCATATTTTATGTGCTGATATCGGCGGATATTTATGAATATCCTTCTTGTCCGCCGCATACTACACATGATCGGTGGTTGTGCTTTTGGTTTGAAATAACGAAGATGGTTGTGCCCGAAGATTTTGTGTGGAAACCGGTAAGAGGAGAGAGAGAGAGAGAGAGAGAGAGAGTGCGCGGGTGAGAGAGAGAGAGAGAGATAAAGAGAGAGAGATAATGAGCGAGTGAGAGAGTGGGAGAGAGAGACACAGAGAGCGAGAGAGAGAGAGAGAGCGAGAGTGTGAGACAATTATAAATCGCGACATTCTGTAGCAAAAACCCCAAATATTTGTTTTGGAACTACGACGGATGGAAGATAGCGGTGTGGGACGAGAAGACGTGGGCCAAAGACGATCTCTACTCCACATGCACTCTTCGCTTCACAAGTTGTACATTTGAGCACTCCCCCCGTTATGCTATAAGCACCGCTTTTTGGGTTTTGCGGGCCTGCGTGGTGCATTTTATTGGGATTTTTTCAGAGGACTGGCACCAACGGGGATGTGCTCAGGCAATCAATTATACCACGCGGAATCATCTCGACAAAATGTTTGTGAAGGTGGGGTTGACGCTGGAGGATGGGACGGTTCGTTAGATATTTCTACATCCCAGAAATTTTCAAATCGATGTGTCTGCGCCCGTTCGTCAATCATATCAAGTTCTATCAGAAAGGTTGGTCGAAGAGAGAGAGAGAGAGAGAGAGAGAGAGAGAGAGAGAGAGAGAGAGAGGAGAGGGGAAGGGGCAGGTTCTGAACAGCTCGAAGTTGTGCAGCGAGGCATCGGCCGGATCGACGCGAGAAAAGAGCGAGCGTGAGAAAACGAGTCTGAACTGCTCGAAATTGTGCAGATCGGGAGAGTGAGAGAAAGAACGTGTTCAAACTCGAGCTCCTAGAAAATATGCAGCCGGCCGTAAAAATACCAAAAATCGAGAGAGACAAAATTACAGAAAGAGAGAGAGAGACAGTGAGCGACCTAGAGCGTGTTACTCATTTTTTACAGTAGTCGGCGAGCTGTATGTGGTTCCCGGGCTGGCGTTCCCGTACTGCCGCTTCAAATACACGCAAAAGAGGAGAGAGCGGGGGGGGAAGAGGGAAAAAAATTGGAAAAAAAAAATTTTGGGGGAGAGATTAGGACTAGAAGGAGGTTGGGTGAGAGAGAGAGAGAGAGAGAAAAAGGCGAGAGGGTAAGAGTGAGACAGAGATGAGGCGTGAGAGTGAGAGAGACAGAGAGAGGGCGAGAGAGTGGGCGAGAGTGTGAGAGAGAGGCCGACAGAGCGAGAGAGAGCGAGAGAGAGGTGCTAAATTGTTAAAAGCATACGCAAAAGATTGAGGTACCAAACTTAGGAAACGAGCTTCCGGCGCAGTGACTTCCGGGTGTTTTTTGGAGGCGAAGGGTAACAACAGTGAACTTTTGGCATTGTTCCAAATGAGGCTGAATTTGTGCTATTTTTGTGTAGGCTGGCGAGAGAGAGAAAGTGAGAGAGAGAGAGCGAGCGAGAGATCGGGTCTAAAAAATGGCTACCCGTCTATTTCCGTGCTCGTTCTCTTTTGCTGGCTATTTGCCTGTATGGCTTCGTTGCCCTGGGTACGCCCTTCTCCTCTGAAAATGCCCATTTTCAGCTCGCCGTGTTCTCCATCTCCCCCTAGGGCCGTTGTGGGACCCAATTTGGGTGTTGATTGAAAAGCGGGAGTTCGGCATCACCTGTCTGCCCCCCACTCATTCTCAGTCTCGGGTCTCACACCGAACAAATCGAATTAACCGAACCCCGATCTGAAACCATGGGAACCGGCATTGAAAAAGGATTGGCGGGGTGCCAACTTCAAGACCCACCTGAAAATAATGAAACTAGAGAAAATTATAAAGACGAAATTTCGGCCCCACAGACGATCAGACAGCTAGCAGAGATCCTTTGAGGAAATTTCCTGAATATCTTTTGAGCCGGGCATACTAGCAGAGATTTTTGGGGACTTCAAAACCGCCGATGGCAGGCTGGCAGAGATTTCTTGAAAAAAAACTGCGCTGCGTCCAATCAGCGGCTTCGGGCAAGCTAGCGGAGACCGTTGAGGAAACCCAGGAAAATCACGCTACGTTTTTTAGCCGAGAAACCTTGCGGAATTCCAGAAATGTGTCACGGCAAGCTAGCATATTTTCTTTAGAATATTCACCCCACCCCGAGGAGCTGGGCTAGGCAAACTAGCAGAAACCACTGTGGAAAATCGGCAAAACAAACCGTCTGTGTTTTTCAGGCCGGGCATTCTAGTAGAGTTCACTTACGGGTCTGAAAAGTTACGGTACGGCAAGCTAGCATAGATTCTTTGAGGAAAACTAGGGCAGCTAAAAAGACTACGCTAGCAGCGTTTATTTAGGAATTCTGCAAGACCGCAGTTTGTTGGAGTTTGTAGTTTGTACTCTTTCCTGCACGTTTTCTCAAGATTTATACGTTCCGAAAATCAATAAAATACGAAAACCCAAGAATCATTCGTCAATTTATGCAAATATCAGCAGGCGGAGGAGAGAGCACCAGAATCGAGGGGGGAACAGAGAAAATTGGGCACTTTTTGTTGAAAGAATGTGTGTTTTTTAGGCTAAAATTAACGTATTTAAATATAAATTTGATTATTCCCCGCTAATACCCAAAAAAATAGAAAAAAATCGCTAAAAGTTGAGCTAAAATCGATTTTTTGTAGGAAAGAAAAATTAGCATAACAAGGGGACATTTTAAAGGGGGCGGGACAGCAAGAAGGAGGGGATTTTGGGGGGATGGTTCATATGCAAATGAGAGTCGAATAAATTAGTGGATGTTGAGCCGTTTTTTCGAGCCGAAAAGCGAGTTTTTGAGGCGATGGCCGAGGCCGTGGTGTTTTGAGGAGTCGGCGCCTGAAATTAGCATCAATTACGGTATTACTTAGATATTAACGACTCTTAATGCGCGATTAAAAATCCATGGGCAAAAAACTCCCATAATTATGCCTTGTGCGTCCCTTTAAAGGTGCTGAGAAGTGGATTTTAGCGAAAAACGAATTTTGTGGCATACTGTAGCCCTTCCAGGCCCTTTAAAAACCCCCAAAATTCGTTTTAAAGGACCCCTAAAGCCAAAAAACAAGCTACATCCTCCCACCTGAAGGCATAGATGGTCCTCGTCCTCCTCCTCCTCCAGCTCCTCCTCCCCCAATAACATGTTGATGCCACGGGTCCTGGCTAAGACTGGCCGATTTGAGCAGAAGAGACGATCCCCCAGAATGGATCTGGGGTTCGATGCCGGCTTTATTGAGAGAGACAAGACTCGCTGCTGCACCCGGTGGACGACCACCACCCATTTTACGGAAGAATGACCTGGAAGATGGGGCATTAAGGGGGGAGATACAGGGGCATACCCAATCTTGTTGTGAGTGTGGCTTTTGGTGGATGCTGTCCTGTTGAGAGAACCCGTCTCGAATACCTCACTTCCACGAGAGAAACGACGATCATCAAACTGGAAATGGGGGAGGGGTTGAACTGCTCGATGTTGTGCCGTCAAATCTAAGGGGAACACGAGTCTAAACTACTCGACCTCGTGCCGCTCAGTGGGAGAGCCAAAACGACGAGTCTGAACTGCTCGAACTTGTGCAGATGGACGGAGAGAGAAAAGAAGAGAGAGAGAGAGAGTGGGCGAGAGAGAGAGAGGACGAAAGACAGAGAGAAAATGGGGTAGATAAATTACCTGTGCAATATTGTCATAAAATCCATCATCATCATCATTAGTGTCATTTGATGGATGTCGTGAGGATAGACGTCTTGATGAAGATGATGCCCCACCAGGCAGTGATCCTCTTCGAATGAGCCCTCCATTATGATGTGCCTGTTGGCCGACATGATGATCCGAACTGTTCGACGAGTAGTAGCCACCATTTTGGGATGAGCCGGCCGAGCCTGGAAATCCATGATATTCTGCTTTTGCCTTCAACGGTTTTTTAAAAGGGCAATTTAGGCGTAAATCGCGTGAAATCGCGCTTTAGCTTTTGGCAAGCTAGCAAAGATCCTTTGCCCTCTACCGTACCATTCCTCTGCATCGGCGGTCCATTCGGTGGTTGACTGTGTGGTTGCTGGGGTTGTGGGGGGTAGTCAAAATTCTAAAAAACCAATTAAAATCATCAAAAAAATTGGGGCCAACTTTTCGGGGTGAAGTGAAAGCGGTGGGTTGTTGATTGTCGGGGAATTCGTAGAAATTCTCGTCTTCTCGGCTGCTTTTGAAGGGCTGGGGGCCGCGGCGCCATTCCGCGTCTAAAAATAGAACAATCTGTGATAACCTTGAAAAAATGGCCGATTAATGACGAGTACGCGACAATACGGCATTGTACGGTGAATTTTGGAAACCAGGAGACAATATTGAGCAATGTTTTTTGCGCGAACCAAATGGACAAAAAGCGGGGTGAGAGAGTGAGCGAGAGAGAGAGAGACTGTGCAACCACCAACTTCAATATTTACAATTTTTGCATGGTTTCGAGGGGCTGGGGGCTAGTTTTGTGAGGAGCGCCCTGGAAATGCAAAGTAGGGTTTAAAGGATAACCTAAAAAATATTATTGCATTTTTTAAACCCACTTTTGGTCTCAAACACGTTTTGCATGGCTTCCACGCGGGACGGGTTGATGCGTTCCTGCAAAAATAGAATCGAATAATGTTAACGAACGAAATTTAATCTTAATATAGCTTTTGAAAAATCAGGGATTTGACGAAATCCAGAGAAAAGAAAATAAAAAGGCTAAAGTAAATTAATGGCTCAAAAACGGTTTTTTTCATTATTTTCTTCACTGGCCGCCCTAACCGAATTAAAAATAACGAAATTAACCGAAATACATGAAATTAAGATATTTATTTAGATTAGATATATTTAAAAACTTAGATTATTTATTAGTTTATTTTAGAAAATACGTTATACTTACCTTATTAATCGTCTCAAATGGTGGGGCATGCATATGGGGGATGGAATAGATGGAAGATTGGTTCGAGTTGCCTGAAAAATTCGCGTTTAATTCGTATGCTTGATGAAGTCAAGGTATATGTGTAAAATGTAAAAAATAATACATTCGGTTGCTAGCTAGCTAAATTACTATAGGTTTACCTCACATGATATATTGGCTAAAAGTCGTACTCTAAAACGAGAGTTTTTGGAATTTTCAGGCCATAACTATAGACTACAAACTACAAAAATGACCCACCGCTATTCTGGCGCTGTGGAGGGGCCTTTCCTCTTTGTTGTCGGTCGAGAGAGAATTCATCGGCGACACTTGTCAGCATTGACGCCATATCGTCCAGATTGGCACGGTTTGGTTGATTACTGTATCTAAACTAGGCAATTTTTCGGAGTTTTCTGGCGTTTCTCTCGCTCGCACTTCTCTTTCGCTCTCTCACTCTCTCTCTCTCTCTCTCTCTCTCTCTCTCTCTCTCGCTTTCGCTTTCGCTCTCCCTCTCTCTCTGTCCTCTCTCGATTTGTGGCCGATTTCGCCGCTCGCACGCGTTCAAGCAGTTCAGACGCTCTCTCTCTCTCTCTCTCTCTCTCTCTCTCTCGCTTACCCGACAGGTTGTGTCCCTCTCCTCTGTTGTTGTCCTCCTCCAATCTGTCGTCTCGTTTCATAATACCCATTATCCCCATTATTCCGCATCACTCCACCTGTTGGGAATGATCTCCGCTTCTCCGCTATAGCTGACTAAAAATTACAGCATAATGTATGCCATCTAAAGCACCAAAAACGAGCACAACTTGATCATGAACAAAACTGAAAAATAACCAAAACCGGGAATTGTGTTATTTGGAAAGGGACCGACCCGTGCGTGTTGCCGTCTGACCTCCTCGGTGTTGAGCTCGAGCTCGGCGACGAGGGCATCGATGGCTAGCCCGGGATCTCGAGGTGGGGGAGGGAGGGGAGGAGCATGAGTCGAGGGAGGATCAGGGGTACGGTGCAGGGAGGACGAGCCGGCGTCGGGGAGCGATCTGGAAGGCGGGGTTCGTTTATCTCCCGAGGAAGCGGGATTATCCAAAATGGCCTCTGCTAGCACGCCCTTTTCCGCAAAAATCTCTGCTAGCCTGTCCTATCAAAAAAAAACTGAAAAACCGACTTGATACTCCCTCGCAACGAGTTCCTCTGCACCGATGGGAGACTAAAAAAGCTCCTAAAATTTTATGGCTCTAAAGGGGGTTGTAAAAGTGGTTTTAGAGATGTCACGGCACATTTAAAAGCCGAAATCGTGCCTAAATGAGTTTTTCGGTTAGTATTAACCAGCTGTATAGGTTTTTAGCGACGCGACGTATAGTCCGCTTGAACGGCTTGAAGATGTCGCAAAAGATTATGCAACGGATGTTCAGGCTCGGCAAAAACCACCGGATATCTCTTTCTCTCTCTATCACCCTCTATCTATCTCTCTTTCTCTCCATCTCTACCTGACTTCCACTCCGCCACGCTCCTCCTTGCACCTCCCGTGGATCGGCCATATGATCGTACGAAGCCACTCGAAGAAGAGGAGCTGTATTTCCCTCTATCTCAACCGGAAATTGCCGCAATCTGGAATTTAGAGAATTTTCTGGAAACGGTAGCAGCTCTAGAGACCACGAAGTACGCAACGCACCCATTGCCATTCTGTGGTTGTGGCCTCAGCGGCTGTGGCTTGACCGGCTTGACGTCGGCGTGCGGCTTGGGCTTGCTGTGTGAAGACGAGGAGCTCTTTTTCTCCTTCTTCTTCGTCTTTCCCTTCTCATTGATGGCTGCCACTTCGGCTGAACAGCTTCCCAGTGAGTGTTCATCTACGTCGGCGTACAGGGTCGACTGAAAATGAGGGCATTGATGAGGTTTTCATAACTTTAAATGGGAGCGCAAAAGAAGCTTGACAGCGTCAGCAAGGAGTTTAGAGCGACCCGGAGGTGTGACAGTAGAAGAGCATCGTTTTCAAGCGGTTTAAAGGGGAACATCAGGCATTTAAAGCTGGTTTTTCGATGAAATACGCATAACTTGCTGTAGTTGAAAATTTTTGACATTTAAAGTGGGCGTGACAGTAGATGAGCACGGTTTTCAAGAAGTTTAAAGGCGGTGTGACACACCATTTCGGGTCCAATCACCAGCGGTGCCGGGCTGGCCATTCCAAATGACGACAGATCGTCGTGCAGCCATCGCCGGGTGAAATCCAGCTTGTCCTGCTTCTTTGGCAACTCGATCGGCTCAGGTATCTAAAAATTAGATGTAGTTTTTTTAACCGTCTAAAACCGTGAAAACGACATAGAAAATGCCTCTACCTCAGCCTCGATACTTGGCTGTCGCTCCACCGGTTTTTGGATGCGTCGCGTTGGCTCCGCAGGGGAGGCAATCTGGAAAACAAGCTGAAATTACTTTCGATCGCTTAAAATAAACATTTCTGAGGGTTTGAGCAAGAGTTTTTGAGCATCAGAAATGTTCGGTTGAACAGACAAAATGAACACCTCGAAGTTGTGGCCGACAAAAATCGATTGGGGCGAACAACCTGGCACGAGCCATCCCGACCCACGAAATTCGGGATTTAAGGAGCGGGAGTGTCAGGTGGCCGGGGGCAAGCAGCAGCCCCTGGTACTCACAATATTTTGAACGGCACGCAAAAAAGGAGTTTGAACACTACGACACTTATGGGTTTCAAACAACCGAAAATTGGATTTTTAGCCGCAATTAAGAGCGGCGGAAATCGGTATCGATATAATCGATACTAGAATGATAATTTGTCAAAACTTATTCAACTTTGGATTACGGTATTAAAATCATAATCAAAAAGTTCACAAATATTCGCATGGAATTTTCCAATTTTATGACGAATTTTATTGAACTGCCTTTTTGTCGTATTTAAATTTAATGCAAATTGAGTTCTAGAATGTCCTTACGCCGGTGGGTTACAGTAATCGCGACGTCATTTTAGAAATCTTCGGATTTTGCAGTTTGTGGAGAAACTGGCCGGATCAGGGTATATTTCCCGCGCCGCGAAACGCAACGCGCCTGCCGGGGCGACTAACCGATTACGTTATGGAATCGCGCTCACTGGGCGCCAAAAACACTACAAATTTATGGTATTCATGCCTTCCCAGTCCCTTTAAAAATGCAAAATTACGGTGACTCGGTCGGAATAAAGCATGAAACATCGTACCTTGATTTTTAAGAATAGAAACCGGAAATACAACTACAGACTACGACTACAGACTACAACCTCCAAAACCCTACATGTTGCTGCTGTTGCCGATGGCGTGCCGTGCGATTCGGCAGGGATTGGGTGGCGTAATTGGATGGCGCCGGATCGGGCACCACGGCTGGGATTCGTCTGAAAAGTATGTATGATGATTATGATGTTTCTAGCCTTAAATTCCGATTTTAAGCTGTTTTTCGGCTTGATTTGGCCCGGAAATCATCAATTTTCCTTCAAGATCACCGCTAGCCTCTCTTTTTACCCTGAAAAAAATCTGACTTTGGCCTAGCCACGTTGCCAATGATTTGAATAACGACCATTCGACGGTAGAAAAAGCTCAAGTGGGTCCGGAAGCTCCGAAAATAGCATAGACCGATTGGGGAGATCGTTTAATCGCAATAGATCGATAATTGCCCGGGGTCCCAGCGGATTTTTGAGGGTTGGAGGGGGATAAAAAGGGCAGTATAGAAGTCACCTGGGGTGGAGGAGACAGCCGCTCCTATCTCGACACATGCCCTCAAGGGAAGGGAGAGAGAGAAGCGAGAGAGAGAGGCAGAGAGAAAGAGAGAGAGAAAGAAAGAGAGAGATCCCGACGGATACCTTTTGCTCAAGGGTGCGAAATAGATCATTTAAAGCTCATTTAACGGCTTTAAAGGGAAAGTGACACCTAGTTTTAGTCGTTATTCCCAAAAACTAAGACTTTCTGGCCCCTTTAAACCCTTAAATCTGACCTAAATGGACTATGACACCATTTTTCAACCCTTTTCGTGCTAAAATGGGCTTGCCGGTTCCTTTAAAAGCTTTAGAAACGTTTTAAAGGGACTGCGACAGCATTTTTTGGGCCTACTCCCAGTCGTTTCATGCCTTAGCCATATCCCTCTCCTCCTTCCCCCAGGGGCGTAGTACGCGCCGATCCAGATTACACAGCGAGCCGAGACTTGTCTAGCCGTTTTTTGTCGGCAGTCAAGAGGGGAGGGGTGATAATGGATGCCATTCGTTATGCAATATCTCTCTCTCTCTCTCTCTCTCTCTCTCTGTCAAAAGGCACCTGTTGGGGGTTGGCAGAATTCCGGGAAATACAGCTACACAATGCTACAAAAATCATGACAGGGTGGGGGCCTTTTAAAGGGACCTTAAGGGCAGAATCTCGACCAACTGGGTCTAGACAAACATTGGAAGCGTGCGAAAAGCCTTTAAAAACGTAAATCTCGGCTTAAAAGTACCTGTGGAAGCGAGAAACGTAAACGGAATTAGGTGTAAAAAGTACTGGAAGCGAGAGAAAGAGAGAGAGAGAGAGAAGAGAGAGAGAGAGAGAGAGAGAGAGAGAAAACCCCCCATCTGGTTCAAATCCCCGCCCATCGTCTAGCCAGCTGGCAATCGTTTTTTAAAGCTCACCCCTCAGGGTATTTTTGCAGGGATATCGATCGAGCACTTCCTGGCCCCTTTAAGCCCGTAAAACCTACCGTATATGACTCGGCAGCGTGCCGGTATTATCGCCAATCGGAATCGGAGCCGGTGGCACCGGATCGGCCAACGATTTGCTGTTGTTGTTCGCGTCGTCCGACTGCAAAACAAACAGAAATCAGAAATGAAAGAAAATGCCGAAAATTAGTTGCAATTTTTTTTGTGAAAAGTAAAAACTATTAATAATTTTGAAACGAATTCAAAGAACGAACCTGTGCCTGCTGTGCGCCGGTGTCACATTCCCTCTTCAAATCCTCGAATATCTGATCCAAGTAGTCGATGGCCTCCTTGAAACGAGAGCGATGTTGGTGGTGCCGATGGCGGGCCTGGAAATATAATTTTGGAACCAACTACGATATGAAATTTGCCTTCAATGGCCTTTTAAAATGGTGTAGACTATACCTGATCGATGACCTGGTCCAATTGTTTGCTGGCCGTCTCGAGGGCGCCACTAAAATCGGATGTAAGTTGTGAAAAATCTATCTATTTTTAACCAATTTAATTAATTTAATTAAATTTTTGGGTTGCCGGTACCTTTCAAAAGATTTTTTTCAAATAGTTTTGTTGTTCTGAATATCTTAGACGCATTAAAATTCTCAAAAGCATCAGAATCGATTCTCTAGGTCGGCTGTGTCATAGTGTCGTGTGGTTGTGTCGCGACGCCATAAGTAACGCACAAAAACCGAGAGAGACAGAGCGAGAGAGTGAGAGAGAGAGAGCGAGAAGGACGGGGGAGAGTGAGAGAGTACGAGTGAGTGAGTGAGAGTGAGTGAGTGAGTGAGTGAGAGAGAACGAGCTTGAACTGCTCGAACTTATGCAGATCGAGAGGGGGTCAGCGAGAAAGAGACAAAGAGAGAGCGAGAGAGAGACAGTGACAGAGTCAGAGAGACAGAGTCAGAAAGAGACTAGCAAAGCGAAATACGTATTTTGGCCTGGTGCGTACTTTTCGATACCCCACCGACTCGACCGGCCGATTCTTTCCCTTCCCGGCCCCTTTAATATACCGTGGCAGAGTGTGACACATTCTTGTGGCATAGAACATTGACTGGAGATTTGTGATGGTGATGCTGAGCCAGAGGAGGATTGCAATGGCACAGAATAGCTCTGTCCACATCAAGTGGGAAGAGAGAGTGAAGAAGAGCTAGCAGGTAGCCTAGTGGAATCGACGCCTTGCTCCAAAATACGACCCGAGAAAGGCGTGAAAAGGTTGGTAGTGGAGGGGGGATGGGGTCAGGTGGCAATACCCCGAGGGGGGCCCGCTGCCTATGCTATCTCTCTCACTCTCTCTCTCTCTGACTCACTCTCTCTCTCTCTCTCTCTCTCTCTCCCTCTATTCCTTGTTCCCTAGCCACCCGAGAATGTGTTTCCCATCTTATTTGTGAGGGGAGAATTGGCTTCACACAAACACACCCAGGGGCAAGTATCGGCCGGGGATTGGTCAAATGACAGCTGGGACGGGAGGGCCTTTTAAAGGGAGCCTGACAGGATTGATTTCTACCTTGGAAGCGAGAGCGAGAGAGAACGATCCGGAAAACGAGTCGGAACCGCTCGAATGCGCAGGTGAAGAGGCCGTAGATCGACAGTCCGAGATAGAGAGCATGGGTGAGAAAGGGCGCGAAAGAGATAGCGAGAGATATGGAGAGAGAAACAGAGAGAGATAGGTAGAGAGAGAGGGAGGAGAGCGCGAGCGGGGGAGAGAGAGAAAGAGAGAGATAACTGACGAAAGAGTGAGACTGTGAGAGCATTTTAAAGGCACGCCGACTCATCAATTCTTCTGATTTTAAAGGCACCGGCAACCCAATGGAAATTTCTAAGACACAAAAATTCTTAAAAACGCACCTAGCCTGGCTATCGACACTGTTGGCGCTTTGCCGACCTGAGCCATCGCCTCTGCAATAAAAAATATAGGAAAATTTTTGTCTGCTAATTTAAACGTGTGGTAAATTAACCAATTCTTTGCTGTAAAATCACCTTTAACAAACCATACTTCGACTTTTAGTGAAAATTTTATGTTGTAGTACTATTATTACCTATTAACCGGGATATGCGCAGCATATCTCTCATGTCGTGTCGGTTGATTGGCAGCAAGGGCAGCTGTGAAAGAGGAAGAAATGGATGACGAAGCCCCATCCTGGCTGCCTTGGCGGTGGAATTGGGCTGCAGCTGAGGTATTCGACGGCAGTGGGGCTGCCTCGGAACGGCACTGAAAAGGCAAAATTAATGGCAAAAATTTAAAATCGGTAACTCGCTAAAACGGCAGATTTTAACCTGTATATTCCCGAATCGACGCGGCAAATAGTTCATGGCCATTTTGATGGAGTAATTGGGTGATAGATAATAGGGAAAGAAGGGAAGAAAAAGACAGAAGAAGCCCCCGTTTTTTATTGGGGACAACCAGGGGGTGAGGAGGTGAGAGAGAGAGACTAGAGTATTCCCCTTCTCTCTCTCTCTCTCTCTCTCTCTAGTGAGAGCACGCGGATATATGATGATTGTCCGTGTGTTTGTCTGTGTGTACGTGCAAATACTATCTCCAGCCAGCCACCCAGGCCGGATCCGCGCATCCTCTCGAAATATGGGCAGCAAGAGAGCGAGAGAGAGAGAGCGCGCGCGAGAGAGAGTGAGAGAGAGAGAGAGAGAGAGAGAGAGAGAGAGTGAAAGATACCTGGGCGGGATTTCCGCTAAAATTTATCCAAACATCACACGCCCTTAAAAGAATAACAAAGTGATGAAAAAGTTTTAGAAAGATCTGCTGCTGTTACCTACAATTTTTTGTAGTTTGTATTTTTTAAGAAGTTATATGGCCCATTTGTTAGAGGAGAAAATTCTGTGCACACGTAGCCTTCAAAAATGAAAAGCGTTGCCGTACCCTTAAAAATGTAAAAAAATTCAAGAAAAGCCATATTTTCGGAAGAAAATGTGTTTTAAATGCCTTATTAATTTTTATGCGCATTTCTCTAGCTAGATTCTTTTACGTTTAAAGTCCCATATCATTTAAATTTACCTCGACATCCGAATAGTTCGAAATCGACGCAATCGATGCGCGACGAGCAATTTGGTTGGCCTGATTTTGGAGAGCCGACTGAAAGTTAATTTTTGTTGATTAAGAAGAGAACGGTAGATACCTCGAACGGTGTCTTGGGTACATCGAATGTTTGTGGAGCGTTGAAGAGGATGGGGCGAGGGTTGGGCCGTCGGTCTTGTCTGCAATAAGGGGTAATACTCCCTTTAAAACCGTGAATACCTGAGAAAGGCCTGCGGGGTCGAGTTGAAATTGTTGATGTTGGGTGGCTGTTGGGTGTCGAGCATTGTGGTCGGGGTTTGGGGCTCACCACTGCTCATACGAGATCTGCACAAAATAGAAATCGTCTCTCTCCCTCTTTATCCCTCTCTCTCTCCCTCTCTCTTTTTTATCCTCGATTTCTGTGGAGCAGTCGTGATCACCGGCACTCCACGCGAAGATGGCTCGTGGACGCGTACTAAAATGGAATTTTAATTTCTACCGCAACCCTCACCTGCCGACGCGGGAATGAACTCCGAGGCGGTGGAATTGCACGGCGACTCACACTCAGATCTAAAAATATGGATCAATCAAAAAAGGCTACCGGCTAACCGATTTTCGTCGTGTTCGCGTATTGGTTCGGAATGGAGACGCTCGAGTCGGCCGCGTTTTCTAAAAAAATAACGTACTTTCGTGCTTATCGAAATTTTTTTATTATTTCAATTCCCATAATCCTGTAATAATGCTCACACGATTTTTCTGGCGATTTACGCTTTTTAAAGGCACGTTGAAGACTTGGTCTCGGGACTTCCATAAGTCTTTGCCTTCAGGGGCCCTTTAAAAAAGCTAGAAATCGGTTACGAGTTCATAATTTTGCATTAATCTGTGTTCAATGGGCTTAAAATCGCAAGAAAATTTATTTTAATGACTTTGAAAGTTTTTCAAAGGCACTTAGAAGGCTCAATTTCAAGATAATCCATATGACGTGCCCTTAAATGATAAAAAAAGCTTTTGTAGCTGTTAGAGCTTTTTAAAGCACATAGAAGCCATAGATTCACAAAAATATATAAGGCTTTGCCTTCAAGGTCCCTTTAAGCCCGCGAAAAACCTGATAAATATCCTCTCGGCCAACCAGATCAAGGCTCGAATATAGCAGAGTAGCGCCAAATTTACTAGCATTTATTTTGCTATAATTATAGCGAGAAAGAGGTAAACATCTCGAGGTGAGTCCAACTTTTTTTGAGTCATTTTCCGGGGGCAAATCCCTAGGTAGCAGCAACTGTCGCCACTTCCTGCCACCGCCCCCATTTCAAGGGTCGAATTACGTCGATTTTGAAAGGTTTCTAGAGCTCGAAAATTCAAAAAATGTTAATACAGGTTTCGTAAGATCTACAGTAAGTAGGAAATTTTTGTAGTTTGTGTTTAAAAAATACGCAATTTTGCACGATTTTTAACCATTAAAAATAGCAATATTTTCGTTAGAATGAATTCAAATTCAGGGGATTTAGGTTTATGAACTTTGGATCTTTTGCATTATCGGGGGATAACTTTTTAGCGTCCTAGTTCTAAAATATCAATTGTTTCTAATCTGTTTTTGCTATCCTAAACGCAAAAACCTTCAGAATTATCATTAAAAAAACGAAAAATGTCGATTTTCAACAAAAACGGCCGGTTTGTTGGCCAAAATTTCTGTTTTTAAATTTTCTGCATTTTTAATTATTTTTCTGCTTTAAATATCGGTAAATTTTGAATAAACACTACAGTAAGCCAAATAACAGATAATAGATAAAAAGCAAAAAATTTGCCCCCCACCGCTAATGCATAAGTACCCCCATTTTTCCATTCCATTTCCACATTCCATTCCACCTAGCTACTCACATTTCAAATACCGTATCCGGTTCCGGGGTTTCCGGGGCAACATTTTGCAACCGAAAACAATTCGAGAACGGGGCTAGGCGGACCATTATTCATTGGAATGTGTAGAGAATTTCATAACCGCGCGGGTAATATTCAAAATATCAAAATATAGCTGGTCCAGCTACTGCTATAGTCAATAATCAATAGAATGGCTAGAGGGAAGGGGAAAGGGAGGAAGGAGGCTGACCATCCCTCAAAAACACAAAAAAAAAGAAGACAGGGGAGCAGGAGGAGGAGGAGGATCATGCAAGCTGTCTTTTTCTCGTTGGCTGTCATTTTTTTCGGTTTCTGGAGGCTTATTACTCTTGTTTTCTGGTCTCCCTCACTCCCCTCTCACCCTCCCCTCTCTCTCTCTCGCTCTCTATTGCCCTCTCTCGCCCTCGGCTGTAAATATTTCCTAAAGAATCCTTACTAGCTCCCCTTGCATGTTCAGAAATCTGGCCGTTCTCAAATTTTCTCTGCTAGCCTGCCACGAACCGGAAAATCTAGCTTCCCCAAGAATCGCTGCTAGCTTGCCAGCTAATTTTTCTGTGTTCTGTAGATGACCGATTTCCCAAATATTCTCTGCTAGCTTGCCAGGCAATTTTTGTTGGGTCGGATTCACTGCCTGCTCTAAAGCATCCTTGCTAGCTTGCCTGAGTCGAATAATTTTCCTAAAGAATCTCTGCTGGCGTGCCCGAGATCGCGGGCTGCAAATTTGAGGTTCCTAAATGCTCGCTGCTAGCTGACTCTCTCGCCCCTCTCTCCCTATCTTTATCTCTCTCTGTCTCGCTCTCTCTTTCTCTCTCTCTCTCTCTCGCTATATCTCTCTCCCTCGCCACTAAAGGGATAGTGACACCTAGTCTCTCCCCCGTCTGCAGCCAGTTCTGGTAATAGGACCTCTCCTCTTCATGTGCCCTCCGGCTACTCTCCCCTTCCCCCTTCCCGTCAACAGGTGTAATGTGTAGCGCTCTTGGCACCAGCCCAAATCGATGACGAACTTTCTTGGGTCGAAGTGGACAAAACTACACGGTTCTTTGGGGTATGGGATTAACAAAAATAAGGCTACGCAACTTACCTATTGACGTATTCCTCGAGTATCGATCGATCCGGCAACACGAGTGGTTCTCGGCCGTCGTTGAGGAAGATCGAAGGACCGCCCTTCTAAAGTAATTTTTTAGAAAAAAAAAAATAGGTATTTCGTCGGTAAACTAAATTTCAATATTTTGAATTTATTTAAATTTTTTTTATTTTTAGTAATCTGGCCGGAAAGCTTCTTGGGAAAACGTAAATTACCGTAAATCGGAATTCTGGAGAATTTTTACCTTAGAAAACTTTAATCTTTAACTTTTTAAATACGAAAAAATCAGAACCTGGTTTTCAAACGCAAGGTAAAAATTGGCAAGGCAAATTCGGGTTGAACGATTTAAATTTTTCTCATTTTTGGGTAATTTTAAGAAACCGTAACCCGGCTGACCTTGTTCCAAAAGTATAAAAACTTACAAGAAGGCGAAAAACTACTATTTTTTTATTAAAATTAGCATTTTTGGGTCTATAGGAGATGATTAACGAGAGTGGGACGTCTTAGAAGGAGAGAGAGAGCGAAGAAAAACAGAAAAATGCTTAATTTTGAAAATTCGAGATTTTTCACGGCGTTTGAAATAATCACTAGAATTTGAACAATCTTGACCAATCTCGCGGCGTAAGATAATGCGCGCAGATGGGAACAGACCATAAGGAATTTGCTTTAGCAATTGAACAATTAAGCCATAAAACGATAAACGATAAACTATGCTTATGGGGCTAGTGAGAGTGCATGGTGAAGCTCCTCCAAGGGGGAAGAAGGAGCAAGAGAGAGGGGGAAGATGACCCGCTCTCCAATCGTCTCGGGTTGTAAAGCTTTTGGCCCTTTCTGCCTGTCTTTCTCTCTCTCTCTCTCTCTCTCTCTCTCTCTCTCTCTCTCTCTCTCTGTCTCTACCACCCATCGGTCAGCAAAGTGTCGTGAGAATCGAGAGAGAGAGAAAGACAGCGAGAAAGCTAGTGTAGCCGAGCCAAGTGCTGAGTGAGCTCGAACTCATTTGCATATCTCTCTCTCGCTCTCTCGTCAATTCCCGGAAATGACCCAGGTGGTGCTCGATAGTGCCACCTTTAAACCCGTCCCACCATTGCTCAATTTGAGGTTGGATCGAGCGAGAGAGAGAGAGAGAGAGAGAGAGAGTGAGAGTAAGTGAGAGCGACCGCATACCTCACTACTCCAATCAACAATCGAATCCTTGCCCCTCATCTCATCCAAAATCGCAGCCGCCACGGACCCCTCACGCTCCGAGCGCAGGTCCTAACATTTTGTTTTACATTCTAAAAAATCTCAAGATTACCGTATCCGAGTCGGCTCCATTATTGGCTTGCATCGCTCGTAATTTCCGTTTTTCCGCCTCGAAACCATCGACGGAATGCTCGAGGGAGGTGTAGCAGGGCCTGAAGAGGTGAGGTACAAATTAATTAATTAATTTTAACTTTTAAACTACAAAATTTGAAAGGGTATAAAATTACAAACTACAAATCTTTAAGTCGTTCAAAGTTGCTTAGGAATTCCTTTTGTTAGGATAAGCTATTGACTACTAACTACAACTCCTTACGACCGACCCCAACTACAAACTAATCGAAACGACGGACTACAAGCTACGAAATCTTTCTTCTCTTGCGAAAACGCGTGATTCACGGGTCCGGCTACAAACTGCAAACCCCCAACGACAAACTACGTACATTGAATTGCGCTGCTTTTTCTCCTTGGTGGCCCTGCAGCGATGCCTGACCCTCGACACGTTCACATCCTTGATCGGCGCACTCACCACGATCACCTGAAATCATTACGGTCATATAAAAATGCAAAAAGAAAGGATACGGTATAGCATACCTTTGCCCCTCCGGACTGTTCATTTCTGCTGATCGTCTGCTGGGTGGCGGTGGTGCGGCTAGTCGGCGCTCGGCATTTTATCGAGCCGCTCTGTTGTTGACGGCTAAAAAAAAGGGAGATTTTTTAGCCAGAAAAACACAATTTATAGGTATCTCCCCCGTACCGTGTCAATCGCCGCATCGCCTTGAAGGCCGACACGATTTGGGCGGCCATTTTTAAGAAACGAATAGATTATAAGTTGAATAAATTAGAATTTAGTATCGACTAGGAATCGATCCGTTCCATTACGAACCCCGTGTTTTCTGGGGGGTGTCAATAGGAATGGAGCGTAGCGGATGGTAGGTGAGGGAATGGGGGCCGCCTGTTCCCCCTTTACCTGATGATGCCCGTTGTTGATCATCTTTTTGCGGTTTCGCTCCTTTCGCTTGGCAGAAGCCATCCCCCCACTCGAGTTGTTTACGAAAAAGTTAGGGCAAAAACAGGGCTTTTCATGGTATCAGGAAGTAAATTATCTGGATTTTTGGGCACTAAAAACTCTTTAAAACCTTTCCACAACCTTAATACGCAACCCCAAATGTCTACGTTTAAAAAACCATCCGATGATCGTTTCCGGCCTCTTTAAAGGCATAAGGAAGTAAAAAAATGAAATAAGATAGTTACATGAAAAAAACCAAAACGGTAACCTCAGCAAATGTATAATAATATCCACATGTAAGCGTTAGGTGTGGTAAACTTCATCTATTCATCGGTCAGTTGGGAGGATGGGAGCGAGGGGGCCTATATACCCTCAATCGCTGGGGTGAGCCAGGTGGCACGCGTTTCGGAGGCACAGGGCGGGCAAAGTGCCCGGGGAGGTTCTACCGTTTTTATGAGCCAGTGGTACGTTATAATAATTGTAGATTTATCTTATCGCATTAAGGATAAGAAATCCAGGTTTCCTAAATCATTTCCAAAGCCCAACAAGCCAGAAAACCTTAATAAAGCAGAATAAAGCTTAGTATACCAAATTTCTGAACAATTTTGGACCCCTGCCAATTCTGGAATTACGTTTAAACTTCTATGATCTCTTGAAGTATCATTAACACGAACCCGTAGCTCCTCATCGTCTTCTGGACCCGTAGTTCGGCGGGTTTTCGCTTGAATTCACGGTCGACGGCGGCCAGGGCGAGCGGGATTGCCTTCCGGCGGGCTTTGAACGGGCGGGCGTGAGAGACGGATTGCCTGAAGGGATTTCGGACTAATAAAGATCTTAATAAAAATACATAGAGTGCGGTAAGGCATAAAAATTTGGAATCGGCGGGGTTGGACGACTCGACCGGGTCGGGGGATCTTGATATTTGTATGGGCAAATATTCAGTAAAATCGAGCGGAACTGGATTTTTATAGGGCGAGAGAGCGCGAGAGAGAGAAAGCGAGAGAGTGAGAGAAAGAGCGCGAGAGAGAGGGAGAAGAAGGGCGCTGAGAGCCAGCGCTAGAAGCACCGTAATTTGATACGGTCTATCGAGGACCGAGAATCCGGCGTCCCAAGAAATTTTTGGGTAGCCTGACAGTGCCAAGACTGTATTTTCCAATTTCCTCATTAAAACTTTAATAAAATGCATAAAAATAGAGGTTCAAAATCCGAAAAACCTTAAAAAACCAACCTTTCCGTGTACGGTAGTTTCCTGACTACAGTAGCCTTCTGGAAGTGTTTATGCTGGAGTGTCGCGGTTACGGTAGTCGTGACAGGTTCCTAGAAATTTATCACATTTTAAACGTAATTAAAAATTCAATAAAAAAAATCAAATTTTTGAAAAAAATTGAAAAATTTGACTAATTGTTGACAAAATTTTTATTTATCAATTTTAAGGCTTTAAAATAAATTTAATTAAATTTACAATACAATACCTTTTTCGCCTTGCCTTCGGGTGATATTTCGCGCTCTTTCCGTGCCCGTTCCACATCTTTCGGGTCGATGGTGGAGAGTTTCTTCTTTCGGAGCACCTGAGGAGTACGATAGCCTCCAGACTACGCACTACAATGCCTACCATTCTCTTCTTTTCCGTTACTACCACTTTTTTCTTTTCCGGAGCTTCGAAATTTTTTGATAAAGCGGCTCCCTCGCGGCGTTTTCCCTTCCACACGGATACGGTAGTATGGGCTTGGTCTTCCCTGAAAAAAGAATTGTCGTACCCGTAGCGTATTGTAGGCGTCTCGTTTGGTGTAATTTAGCGTACAGTAGCGTACTATAACGTACTGTAGCGTGCTGTGGCGTACAATTGTGTACTGTTGTCGTTCCCTAATAATCCGTAGGGCTACTGTAGCATTTTGTAACGTTATTTAGCGTAATATTACGTACAGCAACGTACGGTAATGTAACTGAACCGATACTGGGCCATTACCACGTGTCGCTGTTGCTTTAAAACACTGTAGTACCGTACATACCTTCTGAAACTCTTGTTCTTGCTGATCAGCTCGACCCCATCTTTCACCCAGACGCCCGGCACCGGCGGACGCTTGATTTTCTGAAACGACAAAACTTTAAAGACAGCCAAACTGACAAAAATGCCTGGATTACGTTATTCTGTTTTCACGTCGTTAGCGGTTTTTTTCGGAATTTGAATCGGTTTTTAAAGCAATTTTTGGTACCGTAACCACATTTTTATCTCGTAAACAATTACTACGAATTTTTTTAATGACATAAACCCCTACTTTTGGAACGAAATGCGTGACCGCCGAGTACTGTGACTCATCGTCGATGACGCTCGCATCGGAATACGCCTAAAATTGACATAAAACTTTAGAAATTTGATAAAAAACGTGCACGGGTTAAAAATTGTGCCATGCGTATTAAAGGGACATTAAATCTATATGTCTAAATCTATAGAACAATCTATAGCTTCTAGTTCCTTTCAAGGAACCATGAAGCGCGAAAATCGAAGCTTTTATCGAGTAGATGACAGCTACGCGACACTCCAAAAGACGGAGTCATGATTTGGTGTGGTTCGTAAGGATTCTTATTAGTTTTTCACTTCAACGTCCCTCTAAAGCCATTATAAAACGTAACAATCGACGCTTTTTTGGGCTAGATGTCTATGGCTACGCGACACTCCAAAATACGGAGTCGTAATTCGGGGTAGCCCGTAGCTTTCAAAATTCATCATCGATTTTCGCGCTCTCTAGAATCGTTAAAAAGATGTTAAAGTCAAGAATCCATAAGATTTTGGTTAGTTTTTCATTTCAACGTCCCTTTAACAAGTAAAAATCCGGAAAAATGTTAGAAAAAGCCAAACTTCTTCCAATTCGAAGGATGAGTCCCACGGGATGCACTGAAGAAAATTAATCACAAAAATGTTTCTATATTATTCATTCGCTACAGTAATAAAATAGAAAAACTACCGTACAGAGGCTACAGTATGCTTGCAAAGAATATCGAAAAAAATTTAGAAGTAAATTAGCTACGAAAGAAAATCGAAAAATGCTAATACGAATTTTCAGGGCGGAACCTACCGTCGGGGAGGCCAACTTTTCGGCGCGAATGTTCTAAAAAAATGCATAAGGAAATTGTTTGATTTAGTTTAGATACCTTTAACAGTTTCTTTTCCTTGACCTCCGCGTCGAGTGGCATCTTTTTCGGGGTTGTTGGGGTGGGCGGGGCCACTGAAAAGTGTGGTTTAATTTTTTTAAGGCGGCGGGACACCTGGGATTTTGCTAACCTTTTACAGCACCCTATAAAGAAAGCCATTGAATCTTAAGCGCATTGATTTAATATTTACCTGGCTATCCTTCCATTAATAATTAAAAACAACTGTTTTAAGGGGAGCGTGACACCTGGAATTTTAGCCGAGGCCTTAAAGAGACTCGGACGTGACCGAATCGATTCACGCTGAAAACTATGACAAACACTACGTGGCGTGCCAATTGACGAGCTCTCGTGGCTGTCTAGAAAATTTTCACGCTTCACGATCCCTTTAAAACCACGAAAAAAGATGTAACTTAAAGGTAACGGCTGTAAATTTTTAAAGAGATTCTTAAAGTGGTTTTCTGATTGAAATTCATTACTTCCACCTTTTATTAACCCTCTGAATTACCTGTGATAATCGGTTCCGGAGGTGGTGTGTGGAAAGCCGGCTCGCCATCGGATGCTTTTCCCGATTTTTCGGCTGGCAGGCTTTTGGTCTGGAAAAATTAATTAGAACTGAAACAAATAGTAAATTACATAATTTTTCTAGGATTTTATTCGTTGACCAGGTTCCTAGGAAACCCCTAGGAAAGATTTGACGATTTTATTGTCTTTCTTTAATTTGAATGTGAACTTTCAAAAAGCTATTTCCGGTCCCTGGTGCATTAGCGGGGGTCCAATTGGCCTACTCGACAACCCCCCCCGCTAACTCACCAGTCCTTTTTTCCTTTAAAGTACCCCCTATACCTCTCCAAATCTCCTTATATTCTGTAGTCTCCATAGCGGCATCGGCTTCTCCTTGTTCTTCTCCTTCTCCCCCGATACCACCGGGTTCAGCAGATCTCTTGGATATTTGACCATCTTCCTCCCTTTCTCTATCTTCTCTGCCCCCTCCACTCTCTCCTGTACATATTGTGAGATGTCAAGAGGTGCTGGGCGTACAATCCATGGTGTCGGTTGTTCGGGAATGGGTTTTGGGGGTGGGCAAGGAGGGTTCTTTCGAACTCGATGGAGACTGTCCGAATATTTGACGAGCACTTTGCGCTCTGTGACCGTAGCTGGTGGATTGTCGGGGAGCAGGGGTTTCGCGGCGAGCAGGTCGAGACGTTCACGCTGGGCTCGGAGCTCCTCTTGGCGGATCGGGGTGTGGTTAATTTTTTTCGTTAAGTTCGGCTTGTTCGGGACAAGCGGCTTTTCGACTTGGTGCGTCCGGGAGGCTTCTTGATGGAGTGGTTGAGCATCTCCACTTTTTCGCAACAAGTTGGAGCTGTTCAAGTCAATATGATGCGGGGGTTCTTGTACAAGTTGAGCAACACCACTTTTTGGCGTCAGGTTCGACCCGTTCAGGGGGACCGGTTTTTCGACATGGTGTGGATGCGCAGTACCGTTTTTCAGCGCCAAGTTGGAGCTGTCCGGCCGGGCCGGTCTTTTGGCATTTACAGTGTCGTGCGTCGGTGTAAACTCCCCGACAGACGTCTTCAAGGAGTTCAATCCCCCAATCTCGACGGGCTGCCCAACTACCTCGACATGCTGCGTCCGTCCTCCCAAATCTTCCAAAATGTTCGTCCTCCCCCTCGACAGTCTCCTCGCGCTCGGTCCAACTGTTTCGACACGATTTTCCGGAGTTCCAGCAGGCATCGGTCCTATGGCCAAGCTTCGATCCGCCGGATTTCCGGTCCTAGAAAACGGACGTACCACGCCTAGGGGACGATTTTGAGCCTCATTTTTCTCCTCTTTCTTATTTTCTAGATTCCAGCCATAATGCGGCAATATCGGAGACGTGACCCTCTTCAGCTCGGGTACCGTAAACCTGCCATTTTCACGTTTCTCCACTTTCACCAGGGTTTTTGGGGAGCCAGACTTTGGCTCCACAATCGGTTTCTGAAGGGCTTGACGTGGCGGAGACGTTGCGGTTGTAGATTCAACTCTCTTGGTCTGCAGTTTCGAATCCAGCTCGGCGACCACCGTCGGTTTCTGAAGAGCAAACCCGTGCTTCACCCTGTCATCAGCATTGCAGTGTACTGGGGGCTGTGGCTTTTCTTCCTTCGCGCCTCGGGGGGTTTTTCGGAGCATCCGGTTGAAGAAGGAGGAGATTTTAGAGGGTTTTCTCTCCTTTTCGATGGGTTTTTCAGGTTGGGTGGGTAATGTCAGGACGGTAGGCTCCTCTTTATGCTCTTCAATCTGTAGGTTCCTTCCGGAGGCCCGGAATTCGAGGGTGGACTTGATCCGCGAGATCAAGGTACCTTGGCGCCACGGTTTTTTCGGTGAGGTGGTCGTAGTGGTGGTTTTTTCAGGGTATTTTTTAGAGGTTGACTCCGAGGTGCTGGCTGCTGTTTTTTGTAGTTTATAGGAAGAATTGGGATGGAGCGTAGCTGAGGTATTCGGATGCCTTTGAGGTTCCACCGTACCGGCATGGTGCGTACCGAATGGCTGCGGGTACCTGTGAGGTTCCGCCACTTCCGCTTGGTGCTTACTTAATGGCTTCTGATACCTTTGAGTCTGCCTCAACTTGTAGGTGTCATTTGGATGGTGCGTAGCTGAGGTATTCGGATACCTTTGAGGTTCTACCGCATCGGCATGGTGCGTACTTAATGACTTCTGATACCTTTGCCCTTCCACCACCTCACAACCCAATTTATACGTAGCATTCGGATGGTGCGTCTGGTAGCGAGCCCGATTCACCGCCGGATCCCCCGATTTCGGCCCGAAAAACCGGACGACAGGAGCCGGAGCTGTCCATGGTGCATCGCCGTCAGAATCCGAGTTGTTGTCAGAATCTGTCTCGTAAATAGGTGTCGTTCGTTCGCCAGCCCCGAGCAGTCGGGAGATGACACCGTGGCGGAGGACTAGGCGGACACGCCCTGGCTCGACCACCGACACACCCTGGCGAAGGGCTGGTGGCCCAGAAGGGCCTGGAGGAGAGGCCACTACGGTGGGAGGGAGGGCTGGAATTGGGGGTGTCAAGTGGAATGTTACGGAATCGACGTTAAAAGAGAGGACAACAATTCTGAACCAATTTTTGGCGCGGATTCCGAATTTGGTATCCATGGCTCCATAGGTAATATGGTTTTTCAGGCATAGCGGTCTTAAACGTGACGGGAAAAATACAAACTGCAAACATTCTAGAGCATTTTTCGGCGCTGTAACGGAATCTGCTATTTATGCCTCCAAGGCCGCTACTGTTTTTGAGAGCTAGTAAATTTTTCAAAGGTCACGAAGTCTAGAAAATTACGGCAGGCTAGCAGCGACTCTTAAAAGCGAGAAAATCGATCGGCGCACTGGGACAAACTAGAAAGGTCGCCATTTGTCATTTCAGGTCACTTTAGAGGACTGACAAGGGCCTTGATAGGGCCCTTGAAGCATTCTAAATGCCACCGGCAAGCTAGCAAAGATTCTTAGAGATTTCTAGAAATATAAAGTTTAAAATGGAAAGTTCAAAATTCGAACGCGATTGGTTCAAGCTCTCGATTTCCAGTAAGTAAAGAAAACAGCTCTGCATAGAGGGAGAGAGAGAGAGAGAGAGAGAGAGAGAGAGAGAGAGAGATCATGGAGAGAAAAGGGCTTTACACATCCCCCCATCCACACAATGAGAAGGAGTGGACCCAGCTCGACCCATGATCCATTCTCTCACTCTCTCTCTCTCTCTCTCTCTCTCTCTCTCTCTCTCTCTCTCGCCTCTTTTTCGCTGGTTTTTTCGAGAGCAGGTGCTGATCTGGGGGGATCGTTGGCCCCGCCGGGGGTGGCAGGTAAAAGTATTGTCGAAAACAAAGGGCCACCAACGCGGTTTAGGTAGATAGATGCTAGTGAAATATAGCAAGAAATATATTTGCATACCATACTAAAATGGGGTACAAAAACAATTGAATATAATTTCAAATTTAAAAACGACAAGAAATCCAAAAATCCGGGGTTTTTTCAGTTTTTAAACGATAATTTTTCGTTTTACTAGATTTTTGTATCAAAATTTGGGAGTAGCTAGGTATTGAGCATCGGAATATGTGCTAAAAATTTTAGATAACTCGGACTACAGACTACAAAGTTACGCGGCGAAAATTTTCAATGCAAATCGTCATGATTTACCCAAAAAATTCAACCAGGCAAGCTAGCAGAGAGCATTGACGGGATGGACAAATCAAATAGGCAAGCAATGAGGCTACATCAAAAAAATTCGGACGTGAAAAGTGTGTAAGGGGAGATTGGTGTGGAGTGTGTTGGTTGGGATATCACACTACGTGAAAAACGAGTGGAAATGGCGAGGTCTCGGAGGGCATTTATGTCTGTCTGTCTCGCTCTCTCTCTCCCTCTCACTCTCCCTCGCACTCTCTCTCCCTCTCTCTCTCTCTCTCTATCTCTCTCTCACTCTCTCAATGTCTCTCCCTCTCTCTCTCTCCCTTTAGTCAGCTGTTTCCGCCGGGATTTTCGACGTTTCAGTTGTCGCCTGATTCCGCTTTTCCAAAGCCTGGCCCCAGGGAGGGCATTTGACGCCTCAAAACGCTTGGCCCATCACATTGGAAAACACAGAAAAAATACAACAAAAACCATTGAAAAATGCGATTTTTGGGGTACGGTAGCCTGGTATTAACAATATACAAATAAGGCACTGCTTCATAAAAGATCGATTTCGGTATTTTTTGATTTAAATGAATAAAAGTGAGTTTAAAAGCCTAATCGATAGCCCGTTACATATAAAAAACGGTTAGGCATGAAATATCGTAATCAGTTATTCATTCAATAACGTATTAAAAAGAATACCTTGTAAGCGATTAGCCGCTATTTAATTCAGTTAGGCCATTTAATAAAAACCATTACGTTATGTTATTGACAACCGATTACGCTATGTATAGCCCAACAAATTACGCGATTTAATATCCGCCAATTACACCATTTAATAACCAATCGATTACGCTCGGTAAATACCCACCATTTCGGCCTCTGCGGTGCCATCGTGGGGCGGTGGACGAGCGGGAAGGGCTGAAAAAAGCGAGCTTTTCAGGGCATACTAGCAAAGATCATTTTCAGAGCTAAAAAAATTAACGCCAGACTCCAGACTACAAAAATCGATAGCCGAAGTCTTGGAGTACGCGGGACAACATCTGGACGACCCCGGCTAGGGAGGGGGGATGGGGTGGTAATTGGGTGGAAAAATGGGGGGTCGGAGGCTATAGAAATAGCGAAAATTACGGTAGTTAAAGCGCACGTTCAGGGAGGGGCCGTGTACTCGTCCCGACGTGTACACCCTCTGGACGTAGGGACCGCGTGCACTGCCTGCCCGTGCTGTGACAGGCCATTCCGCTCCTTTGCGGGGTGGGGCGCCCCTCGGCCCGTCGCCAGGTTGTAGCTGTGGCGTCGTGCTTCCCCTTTGCGGGGGGGGGTGACTGGTATCCATCCGCGCCTCCCGAGCGGGGGGCCCGGGTTCGACCCCCGGCCGCGGCAAAAATCTTTGCTTTTTTCCAAAAAAACGTCCCTGAACCTGCCCTTTAACGTAACGCAGTTAGGTATAGTCTATTACGGCATGAAAAACGCATCGATTACGCTTTTTATTTTTGGGTGGGTTACTGTAATTTCGGCATTCTAAATCCAAATTTTTACCCAATCGATTACGTCATTTAATGTGGTTTTATATCGATGGAAATCGAGCGGCGGAAGCAGATTACGCCATCAAAGGCTAACCAATTATGCCATGTAATAGCTGTTCGATTACGCTATTTATTATATCTAATGACGTTACGAGGAATCGATTACGTCATGTAATGAATATCTACAGTATTTGCGCTTAAATACAGTAGTAAAAGCGTTGTATATAGTATCAAAATGGAATGTGGCGTAAGGCGGGGCAGACTAGAGGGCTCCGCGAGGGGGACATGGGGGGGGGGGGGAAAATTTTTAGAGGCGATTTGGAATTTCGAGGGCTAACCGTCCATTTTGGAATGTTCGAGACTAGCAGAGACCACCTACGAATGGGGGCAAGCTAGCAAAGTTCATTTAGGAACTGAGCATGCTAGCAAAGATTGTTTCGGAATTTCGGATGCCAGCACTGATGCGTTAGGAATTCGCATGCTAGCAGAAATCATTTGAAGACAAGGGCAAGCTAGCAAAGACCATTTGAGAGGTCAAGAAACCTAGGAAGCCCTATCGATCCCAAGTTCTCTCTGCTAGCTTGCCTAGGCTACCTCTCCGTTACTCCTCAATAATCGCTGCTAGCTTGCCAAAAACTAAAAATTCCACTCAAAAACCCACATTCCTCCCTTCCCTTCTTCTTTGATCGTCTCCGCTGTCGACTAATCGATCGATCGGTCCCTCTTTCCCCTTCCGATTCTGATGTCTTGTCGGCTTCTCGTTGTCGCGAGGCCCGACGGGCCGCTAAAACAGTCGTTTTCCCCAAGGATCTCTGCTAGCTACCTCGAGCCTTACTGCTGCTTCTCTTCCTCGTCCTTTCATCTCTTTCATTCCCTTCTTGGATTGGGGATGTTGTGGGGGCCATTGATATTGTGGCTCTGGAATTTGGGTTAGGCTTAATTTTGGTTCTTGGCGCTTTAGATTGGCTGGTTGAGCTTCGGCTTAGGTTTGTCTAGCTTAGGCTTAGGCTGGCTTAGCTTAGGCTTAGGCTAAGGCTCAGGGTCAGGCTCAGGCTTAGCTTAGGCTTAGCAAGCTTAGCTTCGCTTGTTAGGCATAGACTTTGACTTACTTTTCAGTTGACGACACTCTTCTCAATGCTTCTCGATTTGATGGCGAGAGAGATCTGAAAACGAGTTTTTACAGCGTTTCCCAAATTCCGCAAGGCGTCATTGGGTGTACCTCGTAGCGTATTGCCGCGTAGTTAGCAGACTGTCCATCGGATCGAGCGACGAGCGAATGGGGGAGAAGCTCCTGAATTTTCAGCTTTGTTCAGCGCTCTATTGATCCGTTTTTCTCATCCGATTACGACATGCAATCCTTGCCTTCGCGGTCCCTTTAAAAACTCATAAACTCCTTACCGTGACATTTGGGCTGATGTTTTCGATCTGCTGGTGTCGATGGTGGATCGGTATGGGGTGGAGGCAGATGAGAAAAGGGCCCCCGTACGTGTCGAAGTCGGCGTCGAGTATCTGGACACAAAAAGGGGTCATATGGCTAATCTTGAATTTCCTCAAATTTAAAAATTTAAGTTTATTTTGCGATTTCTGCAATACTACCGTAACCGGAAGTGCTGAATTTCATAGCGTAAACGGTTCAAAAAGACGCACCATATCCCTTAAACATAAAAAAATTTTCCAGAAAAAATACCTCGAGAATCGCGACCCGACACTGCTCTCAACGGATGATTGTCGCGAAGACGTACGGTACTAAAAAATAAAATATATTTTGTAGATTTAAGACATTAACCAAAGTGCTACCAGATTCCAAAAAAATATACAAAAATTTGTGAATTTCGGGGTGTTTCTACGGAGTGTTGTGTAGTGCTAACGACTGGGAATGGTGAGCGGGAAATATATTAATTTTTAGAGTAAAATCATTTGTTTTACATTTTTTAAACGATATACTAATTAAATTTTGAATAGTAAATTTAATTTAAAAAATGATAGTATTAAACTTCCCGCCCACTCTCTATTTTTCTAAAGGGCTTTTCAAGCTTACCGGAACGCGGGGTTTTGGGTGGAAAATGAATTTCTGAAAAAAAATGCATAGGGATTACGGTAATTTTTTGGGTACGGTATTTTTTGTATTAGGCATTCCGAGAAAGGGGTTAAATTTCGAATTAAAAAGAGGGTTTTTCCATGCTGATTTGCAATACCGGCGGTTCGCTGAAAATCTTCTCCGCGTGGTCGTCCGTTTTTATGCGGCCCGTCTACAGTAGGAACATTTTAAATTTACTTTGAAATGAGAATAAAATTTGACAATAAATTTAATTTGAAACGCTAAATAAATCTTTTTACAGGAAAAATGAATCTCCATTCGATTACGCCATTTTTTCTGCTGAAAACATTAAAATCATTGACTTTTCAAAATCCCTGATTCAAATTTTTGAAGTTTCTGGGTATCCAATTACGCCATGTAACTATGGATTAGCACGTTCTGTTCAGCTTAAATGGAATTTTTTGAACGTAGTGCATTAACGAGCTAAATTTTGGCTATAAAACGCTCCGCCACGTTAGATATAATTACGATGGATTATTGTAAAATTCAGCTTCATTTTACGGCCTTCTAAATACGTAAGTATCCTAACGATTGCGAGTTTTGGTGCGCCGCGACACGCAACGCGCGGTTCCCTAAGATGGCCGTAATCGCTTACGCAATCAAATGGCTGGGGCGCGTTGCGTGCCGCGGCGGGGAAAACGTCATAAAGAAATTATAGTTACAAAAATGGAAACTATGGATCTCCTTGGGAAGTGAAATTTTCTAACTTTTTCGCTCCGCGACACGCAACGCACGGGTAGCCCGCACCCCGTGAAAGGGTTTTAATAGATTATGCAACGGAAATACTGGTTCGCGTTGCGTGTCGCGGGGCGGTAGAATTTTCTAGTCAGTTCGTGGCCAAAAATCGTTAATAATGCCATCCCGGTCCCCTTAAAGCACTGACCGGTCTGACGGTAGCCACCGATGATCGGAGATCCCTCAATTCTCTCGACAATCCCTCGTCACCGCTTGCCTACAGTAATTTGTGGTATACAGAAGGATACGGTTCTCTTACTTGTGATAGACTGCCTCGACGAGAAGCTCTAGAAGCAGAGTATGAAGCTGAGGCCTCATCCCCAACTGTCGCTCGAAGACGCGCCGATTCGGCCAGCCGGGTCCGCCAGGGGCGTTCTTTTCTGAAAATTTGGATTTATGAGAAACTTAAATTTAGCGGTATTTTTTGCGGAACGCGGGGCTACTGCGCAGCGTGCGGGTTCATGTGCTTTTGCCGTATTGTTTGGCGTGCTGCGTCAAGGGGAGCTGCTGGACATGTGGGCTGCGTGCAACACCCGTCGCGTTGCATACAGCTCTAACCTCGATACTTGGCGCGTTGCGTACTGCGCCGTGTGTCACGCTACGTACTTGCGTATAACGTTGCCTACTACGTCGCGTCGCGTGTCGCGGTGCATGAAACGTTTCGTTTTGCGTTGCGTGGCGTTTTGCGCGTGTCGCGTCCTTACGCCGCGTATTGCATTGCGTGGTGCGTTTTGTGTCGCGTTGCGTGTTGCATCACGGTTGACATCTGGCGCGTTGCGTGCAACGTTACGCGTTGCGTTTTAGATGACGTTGCGCATTTCCTTTTGGGGCGTCGCATGTTGCGTTGCGTACTGTCTTGGGTGCTGCGTTCCGGGTTGCATCGCGAGTCGCGTTGCGTATCGCGGATTTATTGCGCCGCGTGCTTTTGTCTTGTGCTCATTTTCAGACTGAAAAATTACGAAGAAACTGACGATGTGGAGTATGTAGATGAGGGATAGTTGATGCTCGATGGGCCCAACGATCTTTCGGCCGAATATCGGGATGATGGCGGCTCCACTGAGCATCGACTCGGCGTTATTGAAGGCCGATAAGAGGCTGAAAAATGATTTACACTTTTTAGGGTATTTTCAAGGCATATCCCTAGGGTCTACAGTCTAATTCTAATCGATAACGACATCAAATGACCCACCAGAAGCCCTGGGAGATGGCGAGACATAAGAGGAAACGGACGGCAGGCGAGGGGATGTTTCTAAAATTGTTTTAAAATAATTTAGAGCATTTCAAAAAGCTAAAAATAGGATGAAAATATAAGTTTACGTTAGTTCGACGTTAAAATGATAATTTAACATTTTTATTCCCTAGTTTAAACCTAAAAAACCTACCCGTCAATTTTCTGGGTTCGAAATGCCGTGAGTAATACCCGGATTTCAGTGATGAAGCCGTCGAGGCTAAATATGGATTTGTTAAAAATAAGCCTAAAATGAAATTAAACCTGGCGTTGTCGCAGCGGGCGTTCGATTCGTGTACTTTTCGAGCAGTTCGCGCGCTTCTTCCCGGTATTTTTCTTGGGCTAAAAAATGCAAAAATTTTTGCTGTATTACAGCGAATACGGCAGGGTTACGGTATGTCGGTGGAAATTAAAACGCATAAAAATCAGGAAAAAAATGGCTTTAAAAATCTTACAACTTATTTTTGATTGTATAAAAAATGGAAAATTATTTTTTTGCCTAAATTTTCAACAAATTTAATTTTTGAAATTGTACTCTATATCTTAGGGGCACTGTACCCTATTTTGTTACCGTAATCACCTGAAGAATCGAAGCGGGAGGCGCGCTGCGGGACTGACGGGCCGAGGCTGAAAAACGGTGGTTTTTGGGAATATTTCATGTCGTAACGCGTCTAAATTCCCGTGCCGCGACACGCAACGCGCAGGCGACGCTTGTCCGCCGTGAAGCGGCGATGGGACAATCTAGTACAGGTTTCCATTGCGTAATTGATTACGTGAACTTTCCGGCGGTCAAGTGAAGCGCGTTGTGTGTCGCGTCGCGGCAAAACCTATGCCTTGCCGGTCCCTTTAACCCGGGGTTTCATGTCGTAATGTACAAAAAAAATAGCAGCGGTCAAAAAACGAACCTGACAAGATCGTGAGCCATCCGGACGGCACTGCTGCTGCCATATTTTGGGGTACTCGAGGCTCGAGACGAATAGGAGGGGGTGGTGGAGGACAGCGAGGGCCGCGACTGGAATACACCATGTAATTGAAACGGTTTAACGGAAATTGAATGTTAAAATCAATTTAACCCGAAGAATTAGATCTATTAATTAAATAAAACTCCGTCATAAACTTCAGATAATTTTTATACCTCAAACGAGTCGCGCACCCGAGCGCTGTGGGATCGATAGCCGGTGGTGGCCGGCTTGTTCCATCGTACAGAGTTCCAGCTGAAAATGTAAGGGGGACCGGTTGGTTTTTTTAAGTTCTTAGGTCAGACTTAGGCTTTGGCTTGGGTTTAGACAGGCTTAGGCATAAGCTTCGGCTTAGGCTTGGCTTAAATTCAGGCTTGGGCTTAGGGTTCGGCTTGGGCTTGGACTTAGTTTAGTTTTAATAGCAGAATTACCTTGTCCCAATGGTGCTCGGCTCTATACTGCTTGACAATGAGCTTCTTCGGGTCAATGGACTTGCTCGGCCTAAATTTTGAGTTGATATGGTGCCGATTTTTCTGCGACAGTCTTACCATTTGTTGATGCCCATCTTGATCTGTAGTGACCGGACATGTAATGACAGTCGATACCCCAAAGATGGGTGGAATATCGCAGGAATAGTCACCCGTGGAAAAGGTCTGAAATTTGGTGGATTGTGGGCAGATGGCAGAGATTATTTGAGACTGGCAAGCCAGTAGAAAAGCTAGCAACTAGCAGGAATTAATTTTTGGAAAATCACGATTCAATAGAAAGCTAGTGGTTATTTGAAGTAGACTAGCGCGCAGAAACGCCCTGTCGCATGCTAGCAGAGAATTTTGAGGAAATTAAGGATAGAATAGGAAGCTAGCAGAGATTTTTTGGGAATGCGAGAGCAGCCTAGCAACAGTATTTCAGGAAAAAACGCCAGCTAGCAAAAATACTTCAGGAAACCAGCGTGCAAGTCGACCCAAGGTAAACTAGCAGGGATTCTTTCGGATTGAGGGCATGCTAGCAGAGACCCTTGAGGAAGTCTCCAAAAAACATGCTCGACACAAGCGGGAAGGGAGTGCCGTAAGGTGTGAATGGCTAGTGGGCCCCCGGGAAAAACGGGGTAGCTTTAGGGGGGTGGTCGTACAACCTGGCGAGAGAGTGGAGAGAGAGAGAGAGAGAGAGAGACGCTAGGTTCTGCGGGGAAAAAGCAGGGGATGGGAATTACGAGGCGAGACACACGGGCAATACTCCTGGACAGTTGGTTCGTTGAGGGAAGGAGGGGGATACAGAAAAAGAGGCTGGGAGATCGACTTGCTGTGGACACTGACGAGGACACCATTTACACATACAAACATTGACCCTGTACGAGACAACCAGCAGAGAGAATTTAGAAAAAGTATCTTGGGCAAGCGAGCATAGAAAATTGGGGAAAATTGGCTTGGCAGGCTAGCTGAGGGTATAAAGGAAAATTTGCTTGGGCGGGCTAGCAGAGAGCATTTAGTAAAATCGTCCCGGCTGGATAGCAAGGGTTATTGAGGAATTTCAGAGCGGGCGAGCCAGCAGAGATCATTGAGAAAATGGCGAGATGAGGCGAGCTACCCGTGAGTCTTTCGCAAAGTGGTTCCCTGGGATGCTGGCAGGGATTTTTGAGGAATCACGTGATGAACGGGCTAGCAGCGATTTTGAAGGGAAGTTAGCGGATATTTTTGAGGAAACGGGCTAGATAGATCATTGCGGATCGGATCCGCTGATGAGGGCTAACAGAGGTTATTTAGGAACTTTGCAGAGCCGCAGATTAGCAGAGATTTTTCAGGAATTAGAAGGGTAGGCTAGCCGAGAGCGTTGAAGAATAAAGGAATTTTCACGGGAATGTTTGAAGCGGTTTTTGGATAAACCTTCGGTGAGGTTATGGGCAAGCTAGCAGAATTTTTGTCGAAGCAACTTTGCTAATCCAGCTAGGGAGGCTAGCAGTGATGCTTGAGGAAAGCTTTTTCACGGCGTGCCAGCAGAGGTACTTGAGGAATTCTTTGTATCGAATAAAGAAAAACTTAAAATAGAACCCCTGCGGGGCTAGCAGAGATTTTTGAGGACTAAATAACCGAAAGTCCTGGAGAAAACGATAAAAATGTTTGCAGAAAATGGGTGGTGAGGCGGGATGGGGTGGAAGGCTGGAGGGGGGAAAGGGAGGACTTGTGCCCTTCAGGCGATCCATCAACCACCACATGCTGACAGACAACTATTTCTATCCAACCCACGGCACTATTTAGCCAAGCTAATGCCACGCCCTGATGGGGATTACCATCAAAAATGGCTTGGCACGTTCCCTTTAATTCCGCAAAGGTCTCCGCAGGCGCCCAAATTTTCCAGAAATTCAAAAATTCCTCGCGAGCCTCTCATTTCCTTTAAAATCTCTGCTAGCCAACCAAAAATCAAAAAATTCGAGAATTTTTTAGAATTTTAGAATCCCAAAAATCGATAATTCCACAAAAATCTCTGCTAGTTACCCATTTCCTCCAGATCCCTGCCTTCCTTCGTGTTCCTACTAACTTTCCTTCATATCCTCAAAAATCTATGCTAGCTAGTGAACTCGAAAATCGATAATTCCTCAAATGATCTCGGCTAGCTACCCGATTCCCGAAGAATCTCTGCTAGCTTGCCGAGGTGTAGAACTGGCAGAAACCAGAACGGAAAAACCGAGAATCTTTTGAAAAAGATGGGCCACACCCCTTTAGCGTTTCCTCTTTTTGGCATCCGCAATTTCGGGTTTAGCGCTGAGAGATTTTAAAGGGACTGAGAAGTCAGGTTTGAGAAAAACGGGAGAGAGAGAGAGAGGGAGAGAGAGAGAGAAACAGAGTAACGACCCGAGTGTCATCCCGCCGCGATTGGGTCCACATGTGGGAGACCCTAGGGGGGTTTGGGTGGGTCTTCGCAACCGAGGGTCCAACTTTTAGCAGCGGTTATTGGGGAATTGGAGAGGGAGAGAGCGAGAGAGAGAGAAAGAGAGAAAATCAAGGTGTCCTTACCCCTTTAATTAATTTTTTCCTTGAAAGTTTGAGAAATCAAGGAATCACAACAGGCGTGAGAGAGGCGTAGGAAAGAGATAGAGAGAGGAAGAGAGAGCGAGCGAGTGAGAGAGAGTGAAATATATAAAGAGCGCAAATCAACCGGTTTAGGTGACGAAAGGCTACTTCAAATTCAGAGAATCACTAGAGGCCAGAAAACGAGAGAGACACAGATCGAGAGAGAGAGAGAGAGAGAGAGAGAGAGAGAGAGAGAGAGAAATTAGACCCATGGTCAGCTGTTTCCGCTTTCAAGCGCCGGCAAGTGTGTGGGACGGGCAGTTGGCGATGAATCAGTCGTATTTTGGGGGGTGGGTGGCGGAGGTTTAGGTGTGTTGTCATGGCGGGCTAGCAGAGGAAATTTGAGGAAATCAATGGTTATTAGATCAATCAGTAAAAACTAAAATGAAAGAGCGTATCTGTGAAAAAACCACCACATTGCCGGCATGCTAGCAGAGAGCTTTGTGGAAAGAAAACAAGGGCAGGCTAGCAGAGGCAACTTGAAATCGGTCCGTTGCGGTCCGATTTCGCATAAATCAGGAAATTTTAACCTGGGGGTGATTGGTGGGTTGGGGAAAGGGACGGAGATAAGAAAATGGAAATTTGCATCTTCGGGAATGGGAGAGAGAGAGAGAGAGAGAGAGAGAGAGAGAGAGAGAGAGAGAGAGAGAGAGAGAGTGGGTGATCCTTGATGGCTACTAGCCCATCTTTTAGGGAAATGAGGGCGCACCTTGCGTGTGTTGCGGGACGATATGGAAAGTGGACCGCGTATTTTCGTGAAATGGATGGTAGCGGAAATTTCGCTTTTATCAAAGCCAGTCGAATTAAAATTAAAATCCGATTAAAATACTTCAAGTACATTAATCAAAAAGATGATAAAAATTAAACGTTTCCGATCTAGTTTAAAATTTCACAGATTTTGTAGTTTGAATTTTTGTGGTATCTTCGTGATTACTAATATTAGATTTAATCTCCTTTTTTGTCAATTTATTGCAGCTGTAAAAGCAATTTTCTGTGTTTTTTTTTCTGGACTTACCGTGCCCTAAATTTTTACAGTATCTTTAGAAAAATTAGTCAATATTGTAGTTTGTAGTTTTCAGGCCCACAGAATCCTCATCTGTCACCATCCCTTTAAAAGGCGATTTGTCAGGTGATGATAACCCTTTGAACTGTTTTATTCCACCAGAAATTGTGTGTAAGGTGTGAGCGATAAATTAAGTGAAGCGAGAGAGAGCGAGAGAGCGAGAGCGAGAGAGAGTGAGAGATAGAGCGAGAGAGACATCGACACAAAACAGACAAGAAATACGGTAAGAAGGCAACAAATGGTGTTTGCTCGTGTGTTTTTTGACAAGAATCGGGCAGTGATGTCCACGGGACGGTAATGGGGGGAGAATACCAGGCATAGCACAGACACGATAGACAATTCGATACCTGAAGGGGGGAAGGGGTGAGGGCCGCATTGGCGCAACGAGGGGAGTACGGTAGATTTGGGGCACGGTATCGGGTTACGGAAGCTTTAGGGGGATACAGTAATGATCATTTGACGGTTACGGTAGCTCTGGGGGTTACTGTAGCTCTACGCCCAGAGGGTTACGGTAACTTGGAGGGTTCGGTGTTCCAGGTGCGTTACGTTACGTTACGATACGTTAGGTTCCGCTACGTTACGTTACGTTATGTTACGTTACGTTCCGCTATGTTACGTTCCGCCACGTTTCGTTACGTTATGTTACGTTACGTTATGTTAGGCTACAGTTGGATTACCCCCACAAAGGATTACTATAGTCATACAATATTCCCGAAAATTTGGATTACTATGTCTCCAAAAAGATAACCGTATCCGCGATACCGTAGCTCGAGGAAAACATGAATTTTCACTATTTTAAAGGGATAGTGCCAGCAAATAATGATTTAATGCCACGCTCCCTTTAACATTACCGCAAGCGGCTTAAAAAATTAAAACACAATTTCGAATTTTTGAAAATCATTTCAATTTTTCAAACCGCCGCCAGGGGTTGTGTACTGTAGCAAAAATTATGCTAATAATTTAGGGACGTCTAATTAAAGAGGGGGGAGAGGGGACAAAAATGACTCGTCGAGGCATACGGTAGAATTGAAGAAGGCTAAAACTAACAAGAAAATACTAACAAGATAACAACGATAAAAAAAACAAAAGAAATCGGATGGTTATAAATTACAGCAGCCGAAGAGCTTCCGCGGCTCGATCACCTGAAAATTCAAAAATTATCGATTTTTTCCATTAAATCATGAACTTTCGTTCCTTATTTAAAAAACCTTGAAATTTTATTTTTTCGCGATTTATTTATTTATTATTTATTATTTGTTTATTAATTTTATCGCGGTTGAATCAATGAAAATTCGAAGTTTGCGATTTTTTATATAGAAAAATTTTGGTTAATTTATAGAGGTTCATTTTAATTTAATAGGATTTTTTAACTTTAAATTGAATGAAAAAATGAAAATCTATAAAATTAAGCTTCTAATAAATTTAAATTATCTAACTGACGTAGTACTTATTAAGAACCTTCTAAAGCAAACTAGCAGTGAGAATTTGAGAAAAAAATCAGACGGCCTGGGCATGCCAGCAGTGATTTTTGAGGAAACTCAGAAAATCGCTGCCAGCCTGCCCGTCTGCCCCGTTGCTAAATCTTCAGGGCATGCTAGCAGGGGCGATTTGAGAGGCAGAACCTGTTGCTGACCTTCATTTCATCATCCTCCTCAAGTACTAGAGTTTCTGCTCGCGAACATTCCCCATCATCAGCCCCTCGAATATCCACCACGAGGTCGTTTAGGAGCTGCTCGATCGCTGAAAATTGAGGCATTTTACAGATTCCGCAAATGGCCCTTGCTAGCTTGCCAGGTCGCGTTTAAATGCCTAATTTGTAAGGGACTTCAAAATGCCGCAAACGATCTCTGCTAGATGGCCTGTCTCATTTAAGCGTTCAATCTCTCAAAAGGTCTCTGCTAGATTGCCTTTCACGATTAAGGACCTATTTCCCTAAATTCTGCTAGCCCTGGCAAAAGATTCCGCAAATGGTTTCTGCTAGCTTGCGATATTCAACTAGCTTTCAATTTCCCAAAATGGGTCTGCTAGCCTACCCATACCTAATGGCGTTTTCCGCAAATAGTCTTCGCTAGCTGACCAAATTCAGATAGCTCAAAATGTTCCAAACTGTTTCTGCCGGCTTTAAAAACGAACCATTAGGATGGTACATGGATACTTCATAGAATCGTGCTCCCATTTTCAATGCTTTTGTGACGCCATGGCCGTAGAGGACTTCTCTTCTGCCCTCCAAATCTGCTTTATTCCCCACAAGCACCATTATTGGCTCGGTTGGGCCGCAGATTCGGGAAAGCTCTGAAAGTAATCAGTAAAATCTAATTTTAGCTACAGTACGTACAGTGCGTAATGTTGGAAGTTACTGTATTCTCTAAATTACGCAACAATGCGCGCCGGACTACGGTATGTTGCTAAGTACAGTACACACCGGATTACGGTATTTTACAACCTAGGCACTCCAGATTGTGAATTTTGCAAGCTACAATAACCTACAGGGTACGGTATTTTAACTACTCTACGCTCCAAATTACGCTACGTCACGCTCAGGATTACGGTATTTTTTAGCTACAGGCTACGATATATTGTACGCTACGGTCCGCTCCAGATACCGGTTACAAGCTACAGTACGCTCAATACTACGCTACAATGCCATTACGCTCTCCAAATCACGTCAAAACGCACCAAGATACCATCGGTCGATATCGTCAAAAGATGCCCGATTTGTGATGTCGTAGATGAGGATGGCCGCCTCGGCATTTCGCATATACATTGGCACCTGGAATTGGCGCTTTACGGGTTATATGATTACGACATGAAATGGGCTAGGGTTTTCTGATTACGACATGAAACCGAACGCACCATGCTTCGAAATCGCTCCTGGCCGGCCGTATCCCAGATCTGCAGTTGGCTCTGTTCCCCTTTCACGTCCCTAGAAAAGCTGTTTTTTTTTGCCTGTTGCTGTCCCTTTAAATTTGATAAAATATTTAAAGAAACCGGGAAGGCGTGAAAATATTTCAAAATTTCTAGTAATTTTCTAGAGATTTTTAAGCGGTTTTTGGGTGCTTTTCAGGGGAATTAAGCTGATTTAACGCTCAAAAACCGGAAAATATCGAATTTTTCGCGGCTACCGTAACCCACATGTCACAGGTGACGAAACTGGCGCCGATCGTCGCGTTGAAGGGCACGTTGATCTCGCCGAATTTGTGCCGGTAGATGAGCGACGTTTTGCCGACGCCTGGAAAGTTTTGCGGTTTTTTGAAATTTATGGCATTTTAAAGGGACGTTGAAGGCAAGTGGCCACGCCCTTGTGTTGATTCAATTTTAAGTTTTCACATTTTAAAGGACCATTGAAGCCACGAAGCCTTGCCCACTTTCTCGTTCTGCCGGTTTTGAAAATGGTTCTGCCTTTTAAAGGACCATTGAAGGCACGAAACCCCGCCCCCTTTCTGGTCCCGGCTGTTTTCCAAGTGATTTTGGAAGGCAAGAAGAACCAAGAACATTCCAGAACCAAGCCGATCACGAAGCCACGCTCTTTTTGCTTTCACTTATTTTTGTTGCATTTTAAAGTCTATTAATATAACTCCGGTTTTTCCAGCTGTTTCCCCCCACCCTAGAGAGCCCAATTTACGATTATCTCCATATTTTTTCGGGGGGCTGTCATCGAAATGAGGCGCCAAATGTTTGAGCAGGGCCCGAACACCGGCCGCCTATCACCACCCCCCAAAATATATGCTGTGTAAGCAGATTTGTGCAGGGTTTTTTGCATGAGGCTAATGGCCTCCGCTAGCCTGCCCTGCGTCAGAAAGACGAACAAAACTTCCCAAAAGATCTCTGCTAGCTTGCCGAGTTCAGGAATTGGTGAAAATCTTACCCAAATGCTCACTAGCTTGCTCTAGGCCCGAAATACGGTAAAACTTCCCCGAAAATTTCTGTTAGCTTGCCCCATACCAAAAATGTGCAAAATATTTTCCAAATTAACTTTTCAAGCCTATCCTGCACCATGAATTCGATAAAATCTTCTCAAATGGTCTCCGCTAGCGCGCCTAGGTCAGAAACTCGCGAAATTCTTCCCCAACGACCTTTCCAAGCCCACCTGGATGAGATATAAAATCTGCCCAAATGAGATTTGCTAGCCATTCTGTGCAGTGCAGTGCCACCAACCTGAATCTCCCAACACGACCACCTTGTGCTTCTCGCCGCGAAAGCTCTGGGCCGACACGTCGTCTTCGTGGTCTCTGCAATCATTTGAATTTGAAGTCGACTGGTTTCCGTGAATGGTCTCTGCTAGTTTGCCCTGATCATGTAAAAAAATTCCCAACTGAACTCTGCTAGTTGCCAGGGGAGTGAACTCAAATGGTTTCTGCTAGTTACCCGATTCTAGGGAGAGGGAGGAAAAGATTTAAAGGAAAAAAGCTAGAGAGGGAAGGGGAAGGGAGAGCAGAGAGAGAGAGAAAGAGAGAGGGAAAGAGAGAGAGAGAGAGAGGAGAGACAGAAAGAGAGAGCGAGAGAGACAGACAGAGTGAGAGATAGAGAGAGGCGAGGGAAAGAGGAGAGAGGGAGAGGGAGAGAGAGAAAAAGAGAGCGGGCGAGACTGAGAGAAAGACGGAGAGATCGAGAGAGCGCAAGAGAACGAGAGCGAGAGCGAGATAGAGAGAGAGAAAGCACTACGACTTTGGACGCAAAAGCTAATTGTCAACATTCATTGAAATCTAAATATTCATAATAAATATACACTAATAAATATCAGAAAAATATAGAAAACGACAATTAAAAATACCTCAATGCTTCCCGGCACTTCGTAACGGCGTACTGGCTTTTGTCGTGGCGGGGCGGGGAGAGGATTTGCCGATGAAAACTTGACTCGGGTGGCATAATAATATCTGTAAAAATATGCACATATAAATATGTAGGATTTTGCAGGTCAAAAATCATTGGAAAAATAGGAAAAGGAAAAATTACGTCAGCTGTCGTTCAAAAAGTGAGCGACCGGCTGCGGGTAAATTTGATAAACACGGCTCGCTTTGCCTACGCTTCATTTCAATGAATTTCGCCTATTTGATATTGATTAAAAATAGCCGCTAAAATTAAGAAATTACGAAATCTTTGTCAAATTTTAAAAGAAAAAGAGAATTAAAAAATTACGGGAGAGCAGATTTTTCATTTTTTTGAAAAGCTTTTATTCGTTAAAAACTTCGCTTAAACATTCTATGTAAATTTTGGCAAGTGACATATGCAAAATCGTAATTTTTAAATCTGCCTGTTAATTTTATATAAAATAAATATGAAC